>JALGBA010002919.1:0-46180 GCA_023970755.1 Azemiops feae | reverse complement strand
GGCTCCATTCATAAGTAAAGGAATCTACAGGCAAAATACATTCAGGAGAAAAATACTTCAAAATCCCTTGCAGCAAAACTTACAGCTAACAATAGCAGAGCAATAGAAGCTAACAGGAGACATCAGCCATCAGCCAAATAGAAATTGCCAAACACTCCTTAAGAACACAAAGCCCACATTGCACAAATCCCAGAACTTCAAAGTCACAAAAGAACATAAGAATCTTTCCACTCTCCATCTCCCTCCCTCCCTCCTTCGTGCCTCTGCAGCTCCAGAGGACTCTCTCACTGTAAGTCTTTGCCTGTGCTGGCTCTTTCCCTCCCCCACTACACTTGGCTAGGCAGGGCTGCGTACCACCTGCCACTCGTTAATGTACCACAAGTGGTACGCGTATCACAGGTTGAAAAGCCCTGCCCTACTGGATCCATGATCGTCCAAACATATCTTGAGTCACTCCTAAGTGCTCCCATTCAAAACCAAAGACCCAGCTTTAGCAGTGAAATCAGATCATAAGAGAGAGAAAAAAATCTTACTGAGCAGCAGCCATCTTGAGAGGAGGACCAAAAACAATAGAAGTCTTATTAATCTATGGAAAACTTACATTATCCAGATAAGCAGGGGCAAGTTTTCCTTTGTTCAAAATCATCTTCAGGCAGAAGTCACAAAATTGAAGAAATGAAGAAATAATTTGAACAACTAAGATGGATATTTAAAGTGACAACTCTTTAAACAAGACTTTTCAGTTTGTCCCAAAATAGAGGTTGAAGAGGAAAAAGTTATATTAGTGAAATTATTGGTGAAACTAACTATTACTATCAGATTATATTCTGATAGAAATAAAAAGCATAGCAGTTTCCCAAGTTCTAAAAATAGAAATAATATGATCTTAAAATTTATCATGCACCAATCATAGCATCTTCAATTCACTTGTCATGACAAAGCTGAAGGCAAGAACATTAAAATCTTTGAGTACAAATATTTAATTAAAAATATGTCAGATTCATACTCACAATGAAAGTTTAATACTTAATAAGTCACAACATGTCACAATATATACTTAAATACCAGTTTAAGCAAATCACTCATATAACCATATATTATAATATATTATGCAATTGCCCTCCTACTGTATTTCCTACAACAGAAATGGAATGACCCAGTTTACCAAAACTATTAAGGAGCGAAGTTGAAAACTGAGCCATAATCTCCCGCTCAAATTAATGAAAAATCTATTGTAGTGTCCTATTAATAGAAGTGACAGATCTTAATTATTTTCCCTACAATGTTACATTGTGAATATACGTGACCAGCAAACTAATGGTGTGAAGAATAAGCAGACAAATTTGTTTTGACATCAGAATAAAGTATCTTTATGCTAAAATTTTGGGAGTAATTGGGAACTTAGAATATATGTATTTTGCAGCCCTTCTTGCATATAAATAATTACAAAACTGAAGTAGGATAGGAAGTCACAGCAACAAAGTCACTTTGAAACAGCCTAAAAACCCTCCAATAAAAATATACTTCTGTGTTATTAGTTAGGGAGTAATATGTAGATTATACCTCTCGATGTACATGCTTACATAGTAGACACTGTTGCCTTTCACATCCTGATTGATAATAAAAATATACACAGAATACACAAAGACACTGCAACAGAAAAACTCCATTACAAAGAACCTACACGTTAGGCAAGCAACAGTCTTTTTTAAATTTATGTCCAAAGGATACAGAAATTTTGGATATGTATCCCATCCAGTCCATATTATACTGAATCACCTTTTTTTAATCAGCTGGCTCCAATAAATACCATCAGAAATGGAACCTATGTTTATGATTTTATTGACATGAATTATCTTCAGATCTCCATGACTTGGAGAAATAATGATACATCATAATATAACATAAAATTGTATGTCCTATATATCACAAACTGAAACAAAATTCCAAGAAAAGGAGCACTAACAACATCTTTATCAAAGTCTGGAATACTTAAAGTTCTGGTTGCTTTCTTCACTAGTAACAGAACGTGGAAAATCTTTCACAGTCCAAATAGCACATTTCACCTCAAGTAGATCTATTTATTTGGAGGGGGAGTGCTATATGCACTATGTAAGATTTCCCCCCCCAAAAGAATAAAATTTATCTTTTCAACATAAATTAATAAATTCCCTCAAGAGATGGAATTTTCCACATTTCCTATTTCATTTTAAGAAAGGCAACTGCATCATACATATTCTGAAGCTAAATCAAACTCAAGAAATAAAATGTATTGATTTATGGTTTATTATGCCCAAAATTAATCATATATATTCTATTCTATTTTATGCTAATATTGCTTCCACAAAAATCAATTAAAATGTTAGTTAATTTTTTTTAAAAAAATACTGTACTTTAATTTTCTTCACAAGGAAGCAAGTAATGTATTTCTACAAAATATTAATGTCTCAACTTTATCCTTCTCTGTGCATTTATTATTGCCCCTTATTCAGGGATCCAGACTTGACATTGTTGGTTAAAGTTCCCATTCTTGTATTAATGAACTTCAATATCAGTTTTTATATTGTGAAATATTTTTTTTGTTAATAAAACCAACAATAATATAAGGAGTTCTGAATAAGCTGATATGAAAGGTCAAGCTTCTTTCCAAGGCCAATCTTTTCTAGTGTTCATACTATAACATACTGGGCATGCAACAGTGTGGCCAGTGTTTTAAAACAACTTTCTATGAAATACTATGTAAAATCCTAATTTAGCGAATCCTGGCTGAGAATCACATTTCCCCTTTGAGTGCTAACCCTGAGGTAGTTTCTGGCAGTCTGTCTATGTAAACAGAATCAGTTTTAAAGTCCTCGATGGAACTACATCTATATGGAAGGAAGGAAGCAATGGGGTATCCAAAGGTTCTATTTTAGGCTCAGCACTTTTCAACATTTTCATAAATAATTTAGTTGAGAGATTAGAAAGGGAACTCATTAAATTTGCAGACAACACCAAGCTGGCAGGAATAGCCAATATCCCAAAAGATAAGCTCAAGATCATGTCATATCAACAGACATGAACACTGGGCCCTATCCAACAAAATGAAATTCAATGTAGAGAAAAGTAAGGTGTAATGTTTAAGAAAGAAAAGTAAGGTGTAACACTTAGGAAACAAAAACAAAATTACAGGTACAGATTAAGTGAATCGGTCTGAACAGTAGTAACTGTGAGAGGGATCTTGGGAGTCCTACTTGACAATCATTTAAATATGAGCCATCAGTGTGCAGCAGCAGCCAAAAAAGTCAATGCAATCCTAGGTTGCATTAAGAAGAGATAGAATCAAGATCACATGAAGTATTATCCTAAAAAAATCACTTCAAATATCTCTTAAAAAGCCACATCAACAAACACACCTGAGACAAACAAAAAGCACCCCAGACTGCACACACACACCCCAAAAAAGAAAGGAGAGTATTGGTAATAGGAGATTCTATCCTCAAAGGAACAGAACCATCCATCTGCAGACCAGACATACAATCCAGGGAGGTATGCTGTATCCCTGGAGCAAAAATCAAAGATGTGGCTGAGAACCTAACCAAAATAATTAGGCCCACAGATTACTATCCCCTCCTCCTCCTCCACATCAAAACGAACGACACTACAAACAACTTGAGTGCAATATGAAAGACTACAAACAACTAGGCAACAAAGTTAAGAAGCTAGGGGCACAAGTAGTATTCTCGTCAGTGCTCCCAACAAAAGGTCAACACCCATTGAGGGAAAAAAGAATTTTAGAAACAAATCACTGGCTAAAGGGTTGGTGTCACCAAGAAAACTTTGGTTTCCTGGATCACGGACTGTATTTTCTATACGAGGGACTCTTGGCAAGGGATGGGCTACACCTCACAAAAACAGGCAAAAATGTACTTGGAAAAAGACTGGCCCAACTCATCAGGAGGGTTTTAAACTAAAACTGAAGGGGGACAGTGACCAATCTCTAGAATCTCTAGAACCCAAAACCAATCACAAATCCCAAGAAAACAAACCAAACAACGACGTAGGTAGTGTTGAGAAAAAAGAAAAACTCAAACAACAATCAGGACATACAGGAAACATACCCACGGACAGGCATGAAAGCCTTAAATGCTTATACACAAATGCTCAAAGCTTGGGGAACAAACAGGGTGAACTAGAAGCAATAATACACAAGGGAGGGTATGACATAGTTGGCATAACAGAAACCTGGTGGGACGAAACCCATGAATGGAATGGACAGATGGATGGATACAAATTGTTCAAACGAAACAGGTCTACAAAAAGAGGAGGGGGAGTTGCACTATATGTAAGAGAACACTATATATCTGCAGAAATGCACATGACCCAAGACAAAATCTCTCCAGAATGTATATGGGTCAATATAAAAGAGAAAAAAAGTGACATTACCATAGGTTTATATTACAGGCCACACAACCAACCAGAAGAAACAGATGAACTCTTTGCCAACCAGTTAACAAATGTATGCAGGAAGCACACCACAGTAGTAATGGGAGACTTCAACTATCCAGATATCAACTGGGAGACAAACTCTGCAGTGAGCGGGAGATCAAACATATTCCTAACCAACCTAGCCGACAACTTTGTCACCCAAAAGGAGGAGGAGGGAACTAGACGCAAAGCTATACTGGACTTAATCCTTACAAATAGAGAAGAAGTGATAGAGGGAATCGAAATTGCCGGAACCTTGGGCGAAACTGACCACGTCATACTGGAATTCAATATAATGCAAACACAAGCAATAGAAAACAATCCAACCAATGTCCTAAACTTCAAAAGAGCTGACTTTGACAAGCTCAGAGAGAACCTAGGAAAGATCCCATGGATGAAAATCCTAAAGGGGAAAACAACCCAAGAAATGTGGGAAACCCTGAAAAACATGATCACAAAAGCCCATATCAGCACAATACCATTGAGAAAGAAAAACAAGAAATCCAGGAAGAAATCCACTTGTCTGAAATGGTATAGGGCAGGCATGTCAAACTCGCAACATCATGTGACGTCGCGCGATGTATCGGGACTTTTTCCCCATTGCCGGCAATGGGGTGGGCACGGTTTCGGCATGATGCATCCGGCCCACGGGCTGTCAGTTTGACATGCCTGGTATAGGGTTTCCTGCCTGAGCAGGGGGTTGGACTAGATGACCTCCAAGGTCCTTTCCAGCTTTTATTATTATTATTATTATTATTATTATTATTATTATTATTATTATTATTATTATTATTATTATTATTATTATTATTATTATTATTATTATTATTAATAATAATAATAATAATAATAATAATAATAATAATAATAATAATAATAATAATAATAATCATCATCGCACAGTCAGCGAGACATTCAGACTGGATTTGGCATTTTAGTCTACCTATCGAGTACTTACCTGGGATAGGCAGATGTGGATGTTTGATGGTATTACAGATATTGTCGCAGGATGGAAGCAGTTCCTAGTAAGGCTGCCTTTTGCAATTAACTAATGGTGAATTTGTCAATGCCAATGGTGTTCAAATGGTGCTCCAGTTGTTTTGGGATTGCACCAAAGGCGCCTATTACTATTGGTACTACCCTTGCTTGCTTTTGCCATAGTCTTTCTATTTCTATTTGTAGGTCTTTGTATTTTGTTATCTTCTCCAGTTCTTTCTCGTCTATTCTGCTGTCTCCAGGCACTGCCACGTCCACTATCCAGACTACTACTACTACTACTACTACTTCTTCTTCTATTATTATTATTATTATTATTATTATTATTATTATTATTATTATTATTATTATTATTATTATTATTATTATTATTATTATTATTATTATTATTATTATTATTATTATTATTATTATTATTATTATTATTATTAATATTAATATTATTATTATTATACCAGCATGGCTGCACAAAGATCTCACTAACAAACTAAAAGACAAAAAGGATAAATACAAAAAATGGAAAGAGCAGCACATAACCAAGGCCGATTATCAGCAGACAGGCAGAACATGCAAAGAAGGAGGCAAGGAAAACAAATGCTTGCAACAGAAAACAAGGACAATAAAAAAAGTTTCTTCCAACACATTAACAACAAGAAAAAAGTCAAGGAAACTGTAGGCACACTATAGAGAGAAGATGGCAAAGAAATTACAGGCAACAGGGAGAAAGCTGAGCTGCTTAACTCATACTTTGCATCAGTCTTCACACAAAAAGAAACCATAGCCCAACACACCAAAAGAAAACACTGCAAAAGACATACTAGAAACAAAAATCAAAATAAGCAAGAAAATGGTAAGAGAATAGCTATCCAACCTTGACAAATACAAATCACCAGGACCTGACAGATTACATCCCAGAGTTCTGAAAGAGCTGGCAGATGTTATCTCAGAACCATTGCACCACATTTTCCACAAATCCTGGAGCACCGGGGAAGTACCCGAGGATTGGAAAAGGACTGATGTGGTCCCCATCTTCAAGAAAGGAAAACAAACGGACCCAGGAAACTACAGACCAATCAGTTTAACATTAACACCTGGGAAGATCCTAGAAAAGATAATCAAAAAAACAGATCTGCAAACAACTAGAAGCAAACAAAGTCATAACTAGCAGCCAGCACAGGTTTGTTAAAAACAGAACATGCCAGACCAATCTGATCTCATTCTTCGATAAAGTGACCAAACTAGTACACCAGCAAAATGCAGTGGACGTAGTGTACCTAGATTTCAGTAAGACATTTGACAAAGTAGACCATAATCTACTCCTTGGTAAGCTTGAAAAAGGTGGAATAGACAACATCACCACCAGATGGATCTGTAGGTGGCTGACAAACCGTACTCAATGAGTAGTCCTCAATGGTACTACATTTACATGTAGAGAAGTAAGCAGTGGGGTACTACAAGGTTCTGTCTTAGGCCCAGTACTCTTCAATATCTTCATAAACGACTTAGACGAGGGAATTGAAGGGGAACTCATCAAATTCGCAGATGACACCAAACTAGCAGGAGTAGCCAACACCCCAGAAGACAAACTCAGGATCCAAAAAGATCTTGTCAAACTCGAACAATGGGCTCTATCCAACAAAATGAATTTCAATGTGGAGAAAAGCAAAGTCTTACACTTAGACAGGAAAAACCAAAGGAACAAATACAGATTGGGCAAGACCTGGCTTGGAGGCAGTAACTGTGAGAGGGACCTTGCAGTCCTGGTGGATGATCACTTAATTATGAGCCAGCAGTGTGCAGCAGCAACCAAAAAAGCTAATACAATCCTGGGTTGTATAAACAGAGGCATAGAATAAAGATCACACGAAGTACTAGTACCGCTTTACAAAGCCCTAGTAAGACCACACCTCAAATACTGCAGCCAATTTTGGTCACAATATCACAAAAAAGATGTTGAGAGTCCGGAAAAAATTCAGAGAAGAGCAACTAAGATGATCAAAGGCTTGGAGACCAAAATGTACAAAGAATGGCTGTGGAACCTGAGTTTGGCCAGTCTAAAGAAAAGAAGAAACAGGGGAGACATGATAGCAGTGTTCCAGTATCTGAGGGGCTGCCACAAGGCAGAGGGGGCCAGGTTGTTCACCAAAGCACCAGATGGAAGGACGAGAAACAATGGTTGGAAGCTGATCAAAGAGAGAAGCAACCTGGAATTAAGGAGAAACTTCCTGACAGTGAGGACAATCAACCAGTGGAACAGCTTACCCCCAGAAATTGTGGATGCTGCATCGCTGGAAGTTTTTAAAAAGAGACTGGACAATCACCTGTCTGAGATGGTATAGGTCCTCCTGCCTGAGCAGGGGGCTGGACTAGAAGACCTCCAAGGTCCCTTCCAGCTCTATTCTATTCTGTTCTGTTCTGTTCTGTTCTATGCTATTCTATTAGTATAGCTTTATAAAGCCTTAATAAGACCACACTTAGAATAGTGCATCCAGTTTGGTCACCACATTATAAAAAAGATGTAGAGGTTCTGGAAAGAGTGCAGAAAAGAGCAACAAAGATAATTAGGGGCTGGAGGCTAAAACATATGAAGAATGGTTGCAGGAATTGAGTTTGTCTAGTGAAAAGAAGAATTAGGAATGACATGGTAGCAGTGTTCCAATATTTGAGGGGCTGCCACAAAGAAAAGGGAGTCAATCTATTTTCCAAAGCGCCAGAAAGCAAGACAAGAAACAATGAACAGAAATTAATCAAGCAGAGAAGTAACTTAGAATTAAGGAGAACAAATAACCAGTGGAATGGCTTGCCTTCAGAAGTTGTGGGCGCTCCATCATTGGATGCTTTAAGAAGAGACTGGACAGCCACTTGTCTGGAATCATATAGGGTCTCTTCTTGAGTAGGGGGTTGAATTAGAAGACCTCCAAGATCCCTTTCCACTCTTGTTACTCTATTATTTTCTGGAACTAAAATATGCTGGGACCTTGGCAATTCAAGCATCCAACTCATGTGTGTTTCTTAAAAGGGGCAGGGATTTGGATCAACCTGGTGTTAAAAGGCACTCTAAGAGAAACAGAGGAAACTAAAAGAAGGAAAAACTACTGGTAGCAATTTTTGAAGTAATAAGTAGCAGAGAAAACAGGACAGGATACTGCTTGTCTTCCTTTTCTTCAAGGCTACTGTTTAACCAGGGATGTCAAGATGATCCTTCCAACCTCAAAGCTCTGCTCTCAGTAGTGTCTACAGGGTGTGGTCAAAAAAAGAAGATAATGGCCATAATGGTATGATCAAAGCTCAGTCTGTTATTTATGTGCATGGTCAAAGCCATCATTATGACTTTTTTAACCACTACCTTTTGACCACATATGTCTACTCTTCAATGCCAAGTCAGTTTCTGACAAAACATTTAGTACACAGCAATCTCTGAAGTTTCCAGTGTAAATTTAAGTCTATTCTATTCAATAAACCAATCTATAAAATTTTTAAAAGTAAATACATAGTCTGATTTTTGTAGATAAACATTTAGGTACTGAAAACTCCATTGCAAGTTGCAGGGAAATGCATGGCTTGAACATTTTAGTATGGGAAATCTAATCTGGCACAAATGAAATTTATAAAACCAGTTATAGCCAGACTGACTTCTAAAATACTAGAAACAATACCTTACCTAGTTTTGTCCTCCTTTGTTTTTCTCCTAAAGACTTCCACCTCAGCATGAATAAACTTGAGATCCCAACTTTAGTCTCAAAATCATCAAAGAAGCCCTTTTTGCTTGTTCATTGCATAAAGGCCACTCTCTCATAAAGGAAGCAAGGCCACAATATTTGTACATCTTATATTATGCAGACAAGCTAGCCTCCCACACAATTACTTACACATTGTAAGACAGAAATTGTAAGAGAACGTCTCAAAAATGAACAACAGGCTATGCAATGGCATATCCTCTTTTAATTTCCACACTCACCTCCCAGGAAGTTAGGAGTGGGACTAAACTGATCATTTAATTTAACCATTACCAAATCCTTTTGCTAAGTCAGCAAAAAGTCTAATCTACCCTGCTACTAGGGCCAACACTTTCCTGACCCACTCAGCATGTGATTTTGTGCACCCTCACACATCAGAGCTGCCCTTTCACTGCAGAAAGTATGAATATGAAATAGAAATATGAACATGAAATAGAAGAAAATATCTTTGAGACTTCCAGTTTTGCGTCGTGGTGAGACGGGATGCAGCAAGGCAGAGCTCTGCCTTCCATGCCCGATTTCGCCCTGCTGGGGGCCCTCAAAAGGGCCTAAAGTCGCCCTGAAGAGGTGATGAAGAAGGAGAGGTGCCTTGTCGATCATGGAGAGACAGTGGTCTCTCCATTCGATCCAAGGAAAGCCCTCTAAACCGGCAGGGGAAAGACCGCCCACACCTCTGCGGCCAGCCATTAGCTGCTGACAACTGAAGAACAAAAGCTTTAATTAGCGCATCGTAAACAGCATGTTTGGACTGGGTGAGAATATTGATCCTTTCTTTACTATTTTACAACTGAATTTCTTGGGAAAGGTTCCTAAGAAGCTTAAAACCTCCGGATGTGAACGGAAGCAGCGTTTTAAATTTTTTATGGGGGACAGAAATACACAATACTGAAGTGAAAGTAATACAAAGCTACAGTTTTCATAAATCTGAGAACTGAGATAATTGTTAAGATTTTCTCTTTGGAAAAAAAACTATTGAGGTGAAATATAAGAAATATAAGAAATCAACCCTTTGTTTTAAGAGTGGAAAATGGACTTTGAATGACATCTAGTGGTGGATTTGAGTATAGCACTATAACTAACTCCTTGGTGACTTTCAGCTTAAGGGAGAACAGCTGGCAATAAAGGAAAATATTTTGGCATATTTATCATCCTCACCTTCATGGACTATAAATACCTACTGAGCTTGGACTTTTAATTTCAAGAGCTAGTGGGAGAGAAAGAAAAATTTGACTTTTGAATATGTCTGGCTGCAGGGAGGTTGAACATTTTGAACACTTCGAACATTGTGGATTACAACCTTGCCTGACTGATACTTTTCAGGATACTTGAGACAAAGGATTACTATAAAATATTGCTATTAGGACTGGATCATAAAGGCTATATATAAAGACCAGAAAACTGGAGGAAATTTTGTTCCACTCTTACTGAGACTGGTGATACTGTTGACCCAGACTTAGGGGACAGTATCAATTGTGAATACATGCAGATGGCCCCGCTATTTCTGGCCACTTGCAGAACCATGAATGCAAGGTCATAAAAGGACAGCAAAGGAAACACCCAATATCCAAACCCACCCGGGAACATATGGTGTCTTAGGGAAACACCTAAACCACCCAAAAGGAAACATATGGTGTCTTGGGGGAACACCCAAAAGGGAACATTTTTAGCTACTTCTGCTTTCTTCCTTCTTATCTACAGTGTGCCAGCCTTAAAGGGCGAAGTCTTTATCTTATGTGTGTCAGCTTTGCTGGGTATATTGCTTATGTAATCAAAGAAGGTATAAAAATAAGGCTTTTCTGATATTTGGGGCTTTTTCTCTCTTTTAGAGAAGCCCGTCTTTGTTCAGCTGAATAAAAACGTAAAGCTTGAAGGCAACTTCTGATTTCCTGTATTATATAATCAAGCAAAACCTCAGAACCTGCACAGCATTTTTGGTGAGCCAAACTTGTAGGAGGGGTGCTTGGTCCTAGGGAGGCTCAGGAAGGTGGAAGATGCCCCTTCTTGACTCTTCACTGCGGCTTTTAAACAGGAACTAGTTTTTTCTTTTTTGTTGTTGTTGCCTTCACTTGGTTCCTGCATATTCAGGAGGGCTGAAGATAAGGTAATCTTATATTGCTTTATTGCACAGGCTTGCCTAGGGGAGTGTGTGTGTGTGTGTGTGTAAAAGTGTGGCTGTTTCCTTGAGCTGGGCGGAAGGGTTTGCCTCAGCCGCACCTAGACCCCCCTTCATGTCTGGGGGTGTTTAGAAAGCAAGGGGGGGCTAACCTTGTACTCTCGTGCTCCAACTGGTTGTGAGTGTTGAACTTTGTGATTGCTTTGAGGTTTGTGGTTGCTCCTTATATAGTTTCCGCTGTTGACCAGGCCTAGGCATGATACTGATCTTAGCCGCCCGTAGCCCCCTGCAAGGCTGTTGTGCCATTAACCGGGGTGTCTACATTGCAAGGAGGATCAGTGGATCTCTTGTGGCTCAACAGGCTGTGAAAGTGGTGTGAGAGATTTAGACACATGGGCTCAGCCCAAGGAAGACCTGTTAGAAGGAATAAAAAAAGGAATGTGCCCTCAGCCCCCTTGAGTGTGTTATCAGGAACTTTGATAAGCTTAAAACGGGATATGAAAATTGAAATTCTAATTAAGTACAATGCCCTCTGGCATCAGGGTATGCCTACTGTTTGGCCCAAAGGGGGTCCATAGATTTGGGTTTTTTTGAAACTATGGGAGGTTACGCTCAAAGAGGCATGGATCATGATCAATAAGCTTATTATGCACTTTTTTGGACTTTACAAAGGAATAAACAGATGCTTAAAGACTGTGGGTTGTGGCAACTTCCCACAGCACCACCTTTTCCTGCTTTATCTTCTGCTCCGCCACATAAGGGGATTTACCCCCTCACGAGCAGGTAGCTATTGGAAGGGGGGACACTAATAAGGTCCTGGTTCATACCCCCTTCTCCACACTGACCTTTATGCATGGAAGGACTGATTAGGTTTTACACTGCAGCCCCACACAAATATTCTGAATTGGTTCTGTCTATTATTCAAACTCATAACTCTAATTGGGCAGACTTCCAAGCCATGCTGGATGTCTTTTTAACAACAGAGGAAAGGCTTCTGGTAGGAAATGCTGCAAAAAAAATTAGCTGAAGAAAGGAAGGTCCTTTGTCCTGAAACTGACCCTAGATGGGTCATTGATACTTATGAAAGCAGAGACTATGAACACTTAAAAGGTTTTCAAGACATTCTTGTCACTGCATTGCAGACTGCTATCCCTAAACAGAAAAATGTGGGCAAAATTTATGATGTTCATCAATTGCCATCAGAGAGCCCCAGTGACTTCCTTGAGCGCCTCTACCAAGCCTTCAGGAAATATAGTGATTTCGATCCAGAAGCTCCAGAAAACTCCCGCTTGGTGAACATGCTCTTTATTGGGCAGAAGGCCCCAGATATTAGGCGCAAATTACAGAAGCTGGAGGGGGCTTCAACTCACACAATTGGAAAATTGTTGGAAGTAGCTTATAAAACCTATGTATCAAGACAGCCAAAGGGGTTAAAAGGGATGAAAAACGAAGCATTGTTTTGCTGGCTCAAGCTCTACAACGGGCACCCTAGTGGGATGGGGAAGAAGTGGGACTCACGGAAGAGGATGGTGAGGAGCGGTAGGGCCCCTTCGGGAGAAAAGTGGAATGATGCCACCGAGATTCCAGGCACCCCTGGAATGTCCAATGCAGTCTTTTGCCCTAAGACAGGACTGGTGTCATATATGTAAGAAATTTGGCCACTGGGGCAGGGAATGACCTTTATGTTCCCTTCCCAGCCATCCTATAGGGTGTGTTACTCCACAACCACGCTTTAAATACTACGGGGGTCAGGGGCTGGAGGGAAAACAATACCTTTTTTGATTGATACAGGGGCATCACATTCAGTATTAAATAACCCCCTTGGAAATTCTTCCTCACAAATGTTCCAGGTTATTGGGGCCAGTGGCCAATCTATGTCAGCAGCAATACTTGACCCTTTAGAATGTTCTTTAGGTGATACTCGCCTTACTCATCAATTTCTTTACCTTCCAGATTTCCCTATGTCTCTTTTAGGGCGTGATTTGCTTGCTAAGTTACAGGCAACTATCTCTTTCAAAGGGGATCAGGTTGAATTATCAGTTCCCCCTGAGCAAGCCTGGCATGTCCTGACCCTTCAACTTTCCTCATCTGAGGACACACATGAGTGTCCTGGTTTGTTAGATCGCTTTGTTGACTCTAATGTATGGTATTCAGGGGTCCCTGGCAGGGCTATTAACACAGTTCCGATGGAAGTAGCCTTGCACCCTGATGCACTGCCAGTCTCCATTTGTCAATATCCAATTAGCTTGGAGGCTTTACAAGGGTTAGAGCCCCTCATTACTAATTTCCTTGCTTATGGGCTTCTCAGGGAAACTGTTAGTCCTTATAATATACAAATTTGGCCTGTTAAAAAGCCAGACGGCTCTATTCGTTTCTGCCAGGACTTAAGAGCAATTAATCAGATCACTGTGACATTGCATCAAATGGTGCCGAACCCCTATATGCTGATTTCTCAACTGGGTCCACATCTTACTTGGTACACCATGATTGATCTAAAAGACGCTTTCTTTTGTGTCCCTTTGGCTCTGGTTAGCCAGCCCCTCTTTGCTTTTCAGTGGCAACATAAGCAACTTTGCTGGACTGTTTTACCTCAAGGATTTAAAAATAGCCCTACTATTTTTGGTACTGTCCTGGCCACTGATTTAGCCATATGGCGACCTGTGGAGAACACTACTGCTGTGGTATTACAATATGTTGATGATTTACTGGTAGCTGCCCCCACAGAGGGCGATTGTCTTTTGAATTCAGTTTCTTTGTTAAATTCCATTTGTTATTGGGGCTATAAAGTTTCCCGTACTAAAGCCCAGCTTGTTAAACAGGAGGTTCGGTATTTAGGTTATATTCTGTCACAAGGGACTAGAAAATTATCCCCGGAATGGATCTGGGCTGTGTGCCTCCTTAAGCCACCTGGTATGAAGCGTCAGCTTAGGGGTTTCGTTGTTCTTCTCGCTACCCACACAACAGTCAAGGTTGCTGGACTTCGTACTTGGGATCATCACACTCGCCTTCACTCTTCTTCGCCACCTTCTGATGCTGAGGACCAAGTTGCTTGGATTGCGGCCCCTGGTGCTGAGGATGACCTTGGGCCTAAGCTTCTGTTTGTGGGCCAATACTGACCTGTATGCTGGGACGTTTTGGTCGTTGTGATACCTGTGCCCGCTGGGCTTCCACACGGGTGGTTTTCTCTCACCGGCTTCCTACTTACTTGCACCGCAGGCATCGCTCCTCTCTGTCTTGGCTGCTATCTTGTTTTTTGTTTGGGTTGTTCATATTTTCTTTTTTGTTACTCTATGTTGTTTTTCTTTCTCTACTCTATATTTTCTTTCTTTCTTTCTTTTCTTTCTTTCTTTTTGTGGAGCCTGATCTACCCTTACGGGGGGAATTATGGAAAGGGTGGCCAGGTTCTGGCCATGGTCAAGGTATGTGACATGGCAAGGGGCACAGACACTCCAGATATGGACTCCCTTGATACTTTGCCACAATTGAGGCCTCCCACTATGTCTCGGAGGAGAAGGTCTCCTCTTACCCATAGTCGGGAGAGTCCAGATGCTGGCCAGAAAAACTCAAACACCCCATCACGTGTATCTCACTCTGGAAAGATAGTTCCAGGACTTCAGCCAGATGCTTCCCATAATGTTGATGTTGGACCTAAAAGGGGCACTTTGCACGATAAAGCCCAAAATAAGGCAGCATCTGATATGCTGCCTCTGGGTGAAACCAAACATCACGAGGGGGTTCTGCCATTTTCGGTTGATCATATCTTGGCACAACAGCCACCTCCTTCTGATTCTGGGGATCCTAAGTCTGTGCCTGAACAGTCTGGGGAATTACAAACATCAGTCCCCGTCTTTCCCAGTAAAATATAAGGTCAAGGTGGTCCCCAATTTCCCAGTCCCTCTTTAGGAATTTGGGGCTCCAACACCCATATACAGAATATGCAAGCGTGGGTTAAACTTTTGAATGTAACAGATTGCTGGATATGCACACATATACCCCCCACTGGTACACATGGATTGGTTATGGAAGCTACAATCTTAGGAGCCTTTATGTTCAGCATGAACAATGCAACAAGGGGCTGGACACTTCCTGTGTTTGGGGCAGGAAAGTTGCGGATTGCTAAACTAGGGGCACATATACAGCACCCTGCAGCAGGTTGCCCTAGTCATTTTAATTCTTCTTCCAGATATAAGTTAGGGATCTATGCATCTTGCACACTTACATGGAAGGTTAGTACTAGCATGTGGGATGGTTGGCATAGATGTCATCAGACCTTTGGTCTCGACTACAAGAAGGACCCCTCTGCTCTTTGTAGTCTTTTTGCAGCATTGAGACTTATGGCTTATATGTCTGGTGTTATATGCCTGAGGGGTTGGAAGGCAAACCAGGCATTTATCTTGCTAACCACCCGGACTGGTGGTTCCTTTGTGGTCGGTTTGCCTATAAATCTTTGCCAGCTTACTGGTCTGGTACATGTACCATAGGAATTATCTTTCCCTCTGTTCGTATCATCCAACATAATGATTGGAACTTCTGCATCCGCAATCGGCGGGACGAGGACCACCTTGAGCATAAAGAACATATTGAACACCATCCTGTACCTCATGACCTGGGAAATGCCACTGCACGATTCCAGCTATGGGAGTTGGTTTGAATTATAACGCTATTATAGAATTAGGTAACTGGACAGAGGAAATTTTTAACCACATCATACTGGCATTTACAAAACTCAATAAGGAACAGGGAGAAATACGGGAGGTAGTGGTACAGAATCGCCAAGCATTGGATATGGTACTGGCTGCAAAAGGTGGGGTGTGTGCTTTAGTCCACTCACTTTGCTGCAATTTTATAACTGATTATCAAGTTAATATTAGTCACATCATCCATCTTATGGAGGAAGGAATTAAGAATTACCCTAAAGATCTGAAGATTTCTACTGATACTGTATGGGGGGGGGGGTCTTCAATGGTATATTCTCATTTCTTACCAGTTGGCTCCCAGGATGGGGATGGTTTAGGGAATTATTCATTGGTCTCCTCTTTGTAGTATTCCTTGTTCTTGTTTCCTGTTGTGTCATTCACTGCTTGCCCCTAATCACCTCTGCTTGTCCTAAACCATGTGGACAATGTACTGCAGAAGCTTATCCTCTGTCTCTTCAGTTTGATGGTAATACCTCTGCGCACTGCTTGAAGTATGAAAGGGGGGATTATGTTGACCCGGACTTAGGGGACAGTATCAATTGTGAATACGTGCAGATGGCCCCGCTATCTCCGGCCACTTGCAGAACCGTGAATGCAAGGTCATAAAAGGACAGCAAAGGAAACACCCAATATCCTAACCCAGGGCTTTTCAACCTTTTCACCCACTGTACCACTTTTCAGATAAGGCAATATCCGAGTACCACCACTCGCCCAGCAAGGTATCAAAAACTTGACACCCCCCCCCCAAAAAAAGGAAAAAAAGATAAAGTACAGGTAGTCCTCGACTTACAACAATTCGCTTAGTGACAGTTTGAAGTTACAACGGCACTGAAAAAAGCGAATTATGACCATTTTCACACTTATGACTGTTGCAGCACCCCCAGGGTCATGTGATTTACATTCGGATGCTTGGCAAGTGATTCATACTTATGACGTTCACAGTGTCCCAGGGTCATGTGATCAATGGCCGGGGGCGTGGCCAGCTGATCACTCAGGTTGTAGTGTGCCTGTGGGGGGGAATCCGTGGGTCTTTGGTGGAGGGGGATGGGACTGGGGTGGGTGCCTGCCTTCCTTCCCTCCCTCTCTCCCATTGTCCCTTCCTTCCTTCTTTCCTTCCTTTCCTTCACCTCCTTCTTTGTCCCTTCCTCCTTCCCTCCCTCTCCCATTGTCCTTCTTTCCTTCCTTCCTCAACGCCCCTTTGTCCCCTCCCCCTCCCTCTTCTCTCCCTGTCCCCTTCCTCTTTCCTTTCCTTCACCTCCCCCCACCTTCCTCCGTCCTCCTCTCTCTCCATTGTCCTTCCTTCCTTTCCTTCCTCTTCTTTGTCCCTTCCTCCTTCCCTCTTCCCACTGTCCTTCTTCCTTTCCTTCACCTCCCTTTGTCCCTACTCCTCCTCCCTCTTTCCCCCTGTCCTTCCTTTCCCTTCCTCACTCCTTTGTCCCTTCCTCCTTCCCTCCTTCTCTCCCACTGTCCCTTCCTTCCTTCCTTTCCTTCACCTCCCTTTGTCCCTTCCTCCTTCCCTCCCTCTTTCCCACTTCCCTTCCTTTCCTTCACCTCCCTTTGTCTTCCTCCTTCCCTCCCTCTCCCACTGTCCCTTCCTTCCTTCCTTCCTTCCTTCACCTCCCTCTTTGTCCCTTCCTCCTTCCCTCCCACTGTCCCTTCCTTCCTTTCCTTCACCTCCCTTTGTCCCTTCCTCCTTCCCTCCCTCTCCCACTGTCCCTTCCTTCCTTCCTTCCTTCACCTCCCTCTTTGTCCCTTCCTCCTTCCCTCCCTCTCCCACTGTCCCCCTTCCTTCCTTCCTTTCCTTCACCTCCCTCTTTGTCCCTTCCTACTTCCCTCCCACTGTCCTTCCTTTCACCTCCCTCTTTGTCCCTTCCTCCTTCCCTCCCTCTCCCCCACTGTCCCTTCCTTCCTTCCTTCCCTTCACCTCCCTCTTTGTCCCTTCCTCCTTCCCTCCCACTGTCCCTTCCTTCCTTCTTTCCTTCACCTCCCTTTGTCCCTTCCTCCTTCCCTCCCTCTCTCCCACTGTCCCTTCCTTCCTTCTTTCCTTCCTTTCCTTCACCTCCCTCTTTGTCCCTTCCTTCCCTCCCTCTCTCCCTGTCAAGCCCCCGTGGGCTTGACATGAACGGGCGGGGGAGGGGTCGAGGACGACATGCGGGGCGGCAAAGGAGACCAGCGGCCCGCGCCGTTCTACCTGGCAGCGTGAATGTCGGCTCCGTGGGCGTCCCGCCAAACAGCTGAGCGGACTCCTACTCTTAGCCGCCGAAACAGCTGATGAATGCGAGGCCGGGAGACAGAGCCTTTCAGCTTCACCTTTCAGCAGGGACGCTCACGGGACTGGAAAGCTGCAGCGCTGCAGCCCCCATTGTCCCTGGGGTTAGATCTGGCATTCCCCTTCGCTTCCCCTTCGCTCCGGCCGGGTCCGTGAATGCCAGATTCAAGAAGACTGCCCGCAATCTGCTCGGCCTCCCCTCTGGCCCCGGGCAGCACCTGTGCCTCGCGCACACGTGCAATCGGCTTTCCCGTCGCTGCCGCTGCCCGCAATCTGCCCGGCCTCCCCTCTGGCCCCGGGCAGCACCTCTGCCTCGCGCACACACGCGCGCACGATCAGCCTCCGTGCTGCCAGCACCCGCAATTTGCCCGGCCTCCCCTCCACCTGCTTTGCGCAGCTCCTCCTGCCCCCCCCGCACCTGCCGTTAACCTTCCCACCGCCATGCAGGGTAAGGTTGGTGCCCCCGCCCCCACCCAGATGCCCTCACCTCCGCCAAGCATTTTTTTACTCACCTGCTTTCAGCTGCACTCCCTTTCTCCTTTTGCTTCTCTGTCTTCATTTGCTTCTCTGCCTTTGCCACGTGCTTGTGGGTAAAAAAAAAAAGTTCCATGAGACTTTCTAACTTCTCGCGAGAAGTTAGAAAGTCTCATGGAACTTTTTTTTGGTTTCACAAACACATGGCGAAGGCCGAGAAGGACAGGAGAAAGGGAGTGCAGCTGAAAGCAGGTGAGTAAAAGAAAACGCTTGGGGGAGGCGAGGGCATCTGGGTGGGGGCGGGGGAGGGGGGGCAGGCAATGCGTCACGCAGCTCCGGCGGAATCTCCTCTGAAGACTGCGTGAGGCTGCCTGCCGCCCCCAAGGCCGCCGCCAATCAGCTGGAGCTGCGCGCTTTGATCCTGGGCTCTCAGTAGGACCCAGGCAACGTGCAGTTCCAGCTGACTTTGCCACAAGCCTCTGCGGCACTGCTGCCGCTTCACCTCATCCACTTTTACACTTTTTTTAAAAAAAAAAATTTCAAAAAAAAATTTTTTTAATATTTTTTTTACATTTTTTTTTACATGTTTTTTCAACCCGTCCTACGCGTACCACCAGCCATGTGCTCGTGTTCCACCGGTGGTACGCGTACCACCGGTTGAAAAGCCCTGTCCTAACCCACCCGGGAACATATGGTGTCTTAGGGAAACACCTAGACCACCCAAAAGGGAACATAAACAAAAGGACCTCTTTAAGGAAAAGGTGGAAGAGACAGGATCAGAAAAAAGAAAGGAGGCAAGGTTGTCATGCAGGAATACAAGCTAATTTGAGGGCTAATCCACATGGAGCTCCATTTCCATCTGTCCTGTTTGCCATCGTTCGCTCCCTAGAGACTAAAATGGAAGATCTGTAACTTGAGCTGGCCACGAACAAGGAGTGTATATCGTAGGTGGTGGCCCTTTGAGAGCTGTATGTAACAAAATTTCATTTTGAGATATGCTGATTGGTGTACATTCAAAGTGACAATAAAATTATTATTATTATTGTATTATTGTATTATTGTATTATTATTGTTGTTATTGTTGTTGTTGTTGTTGTTGTTGTTGTTGTTGTTGTTATTATTATTATTATTATTATTATTATTATTATTATTATTATTATTATTATTATTATTATTATTATTATTATTATTATTATTATTTATATGGTGACTTGGGGGAACACCCAAAAGGGAACATTTTTAGCTACTTCTGCTTTCTTCCTTCTTATCTACAGTGTGCCAGCCTTAAAGGGCGAAGTCTTTATCTTATGTGTGTCAGCTTTGCTGGGTGAATTGCTTATGTAATCAAAGAAGGTATAAAAATAAGGCTTTTCTGATATTTGGGGCTTTTTCTCTCTTTTAGAGAAGCCCGTCTTTGTTCAGCTGAATAAAAACGTAAAGCTTGAAGGCAACTTCTGGTTTCCTGTATTTTTTTATCAAGCAAAACCTCAGAACCTGCACAGCAATACTAGAGGATTTCTAGGAATGATGCCTCAAGAAAAAACAAATACCTTTCAGAAGGAAATACCCTCTATGCTACAGCAAATTCATCAAACAATTCTTGCACACAAAAAGGACATAAAAATGAGACATAATGAGACTAAAAATAACCTAGATGATATAAAGGACCAAATCTCCGAACTGGAAAGCTCCCAGACAACTACAAAGTATGAACAAATAAACCAGAAATCAGAGGGTGAAGCAGAAGAAAAGGACCTAGAGATGGAGGAGATAGGAGAAGGGAAATATGGACTGCCGTGCACAAATAAAATACTGCAAGACCTACCTATAACAATGAAAATACAAAAGACCCTTTACTCCTTTCTCCAAAATACACCTGATGGCAAGGAAGAAGATTCTAGAAAATGGAACATAGAGCGGGCAGAGGAAGCGTCTAGGAAATGTGAATGGGCAGAGTTCCTCCCAAAAAATACTCTATCTAAATTGTCTTTCTCATGCCAAGCAGCTTTCACAAAAATAGAAAGAAAATTCTTGGGCGATTTAATTGCCTTCGCCTGGAAAGCTGCTTGGCAAAGAAAGAAAGAAAGTTAGACTTAAAAAAACAGAGGATTTGATCTATCAGAGGGGGCACTATCTGTTTAATATACCTGTTTGACTATGATTAAAAGAACTAGATTAGATATAACTAGATTTTTATAATGGAAGATATGATTTAGAATTAAAATAGCATTCTTTTTCTTCTTTTGATATGGGAAATTTGAAAATAAGAGAAAGATTGGTATGAATAATTTTTTTTAGCTATATAAATGTAATTAATATAGAGAAAATCATAACTGACAAAGATACTTTAAATATTGATGGGAAATCAAACTTTAATAAGAGCACAAAAACAGGATATTGACTTATGAATTGATATTATTTCTATAATATTAGTAAAATATGATGAAGATGTCTAGATCTAATTTTGTATATATCAATAGTACTAAGAATTGTAATTGTTTAATGAGGGGAAAAAGGGAAAAAATATGGGGAAGAAAGGAAGATCAAGGAAAAAGTACTGGATTGTGCAGTACTGAATAGATTTATATTGAAGAAGTTAATGTTAAATATGTGAACCCAGACAACATGTTGTTTACTAAGCTCTAAAGATTGTAATTTTAAAAAATTAATAAAACCTATAAAATAAAAAAACAAGAAAATTTATTTGAAGCCTTGGAGAAAGACTTTCAAAAAATTATTGGTGACCTTGCAAGAGATAATCTCCAGGAGAAATTCCACGTGAAACATGAGAAATTCCATGTAGTGCCAAAAGAAGTCCCGTGAGTATGAAACACATTTCTCTCTAACTATTTTGAATCCAGAATAGAATTGGGTGCAAAAGAAGAGGAACTGTAGCAGAGATTTACAATCTTTGAAATTACTAGAAATTAGAAAACTACAAATAATAGTACCAAAATTCAGCAATTTTCTTATTTCCATTATGCAAATAGTCAAGCAAATCAAAGCTTTATGAATATCCGAACTGCTGTCATGAGGTTTCTAGTATTATTTCATATTGCACTAACCTCTGTAGAAGGGAACTTTCATTTCCTACTGTATTTAAAACATATCTTAGTCACCAACACATTCTTTATATAACAAAAAAGTGAGATTAAAGTTTGTATAGTAGACATGTTGTGAAATTCAAATATCAGTTTAAAGCAATGATTGCTAAGTATACTACTTACCTTTGAAAAATTATTATAGTTACAAATGCAACAATATAAATTCACAGTTGCCAGTTCTTTACTTGATGTTGGCCTTCATAATGTATCAGAATAATATGTATTTTTTTTATTATTTTAATTATTATTATTGTTGTTGTTGTTGTGGTGGTGGTGGTGGTGATAATGATGATGATGATGATGATGGCTGGTCACACAGTCAGGCAGAAAAGCTGCCTTTTGTAATTGATTTGTGGTGATTTTGTTAATGCCAATGGTGTTTAAGTGGCGCTCCCATTGTTTTAGGATTGCATCCAAGGCCAATATTACTATTAATATTATCCAAGGTAGCGAACGCACTTCTCCTATTTTACCCACAACAACCCATTGAGGTGGGTTGAGCTGAAAGACAGTGACTACTCAAAGTCACCTAGCACTTGAACTGGCGGTCTCTTGCTTTCTAGCCTGATGCCACTGATTGGCAGCTTTCTCCCTTGCTTACCTACTCTTCTCTCACCCTGGCTGATTTTTTTTCTTTTTTAAGGAGGAAGTCACATGGGGAGAAATATCAATTTCTTCTTCACACATTTTCAAGAATAACAGAAAGTAAAGTATTGATTTCTTCTTTGCCTGAATTCAAACAACTCTTAAAAGAATCTCTAGTTCCCTCCTTCAAATCACCAAGAGAAAAAAGAATAAGGAGTCCAGGTCCTCTACAACCTTGTCAGCAACTCCCATCAGTCTGGATCTTTCCTCAACATTGTCATATGAGGCCAACTTTGTCTCATTCAATTGTCCTCACTCTTCCCTTTCTATTCAGTTAGTAGTATCTGTTAGTACTGAAGTTAGAATGAAAGGCGAGTTACCTAACTTGGTCCTATTTAAAATTTTGCTCCAAAATAAACATGTAGATTATATGCTGTTGTTCTAAAACTTGAACATTTATGTTTATAAATGACAAGATAGTAAGATACAACACTTTATCTTGCTTTTGCTCTATAATTCTCCTTAAACATATTGAAAGAGCATTTTAAAAATCTTCAAAAAAAATCAATAATGTTTTAGTCAAATTATGTTCATAATTATTTGGTGGTTTAATCAAAAGAGTGATTTGCATTATTTTTATCTTTAACACTTATCTGTACTATAAACAGAGATTCCGAGGTGTTCCCTCTTGTACTTATCTTCCACTTTAAAAAAAAATTCAAATCTTCTAATTTTCTTTCAAGATGCTATCAATCCTAGCTATAAATGCATCTAACCCAATTGTTATGGTATGTTCATGGTCCAACAATAAAAAGGAAAAGGAAAGGGGAAAAAACTATTTTTTTCAAGGGCCTCTACTGAAATTTAATGCAAGTCAAAGGTCATGACTATACATTCATCTATCACAAAATCCTTCCCCACTGCAGAGACTTCTAGGGAGTTTAAATAAACAGATAGAAAACTCAAGCAAAAAGCAAAGCTATAAATGGACAATGCACAAGAAAGGAAAAATCAAAATTGGTATTTTCCTTAATCTCTTC
Source organism: Azemiops feae (assembly GCA_023970755.1). Classification (NCBI taxonomy): domain Eukaryota; kingdom Metazoa; phylum Chordata; class Lepidosauria; order Squamata; family Viperidae; genus Azemiops; species Azemiops feae. The sequence continues at coordinate 22,698 of JALGBA010002919.1, read as the reverse complement.
CAATAAACTTTTAGTTGAGGATTGGTATACTTTATAAATAAGGGGGCATGATGGCTTAGTAGTTAAAGACACTGAACTTGTCAGGTGGAAAGCTGACAGCCCGGGTTCAAGACATGAGAGCTCTGCGTCGGGGTGAGCTCCTGTCCTTGCCCCAGCTCCTGCCCACCTACCAATTTGAAAGCATGCAAATGCGAGATAAATAGGTACCACTTCAGTGAAAAGATAACAGCGTTCCACAGGACTCGGAGTAAAGTCATACTGGCCATATGACCATGGAAAGGATCGTTGGACAACACTGCTTTCCTCGGCTAAGAAACGGAGATGAGCACCGCCCCTAGAGTCAGACACAACTGGACAGGGGAAATCTACTTGAATTCAACTTACCTGAATTAGTGATAGGCAACAAAAGCATTAATGAACTCCAAGGAAAAAGTTATGAAGCCATATCTACTCCAATATCATGGTAATGTTCTCTGAGTTTATAGTTATAAAGGATCATGGAGAACTATCAAGAGAACTTCACATGCTGCCAGATTGCTTTCAAGCTAAATTCAAAATTGTACTATAGTATAATTCTATATGCATCTATTCAGAAGCCAAATGCTTTGCAGTTGAGTACACAATTGTAGCCAATTTCTTCAGATGTGGACTAGAACCAAGCAGATCTAAAGAGCACTTATTTATTAAGAATTTCTTTATTAACTGAAATTTTCTCTTGGCCATGTCTACCTGAGGTAAAATTAGCAAGCGGAAGGGGCACTTTTAGGGGAAGATGGTTGCATCCCAATTGTGAAATGTCCCAATTCCAAGATCCTTTCTGAAATCCATCTTTCTTCAGGTGAAGATTTTTATGGTGATCTGAAGCTATTAAGCAATAGAGTCCATGGTCTTTAAAACTGTCTCCTTTGAGAATACTCTAAATATTTTACTCCTTCAGTGTTAACATTTTTTCCTTGAGTCTATGTCAATAGATTGAAGTGCAACATAAAGTATGAATATCTTGTGGATACAAATAAATATGGAAAATGGTTGTTCCAGAAATTTTAACATTTTTCCAATATATCTGAAAACTTACTATAGACTTCACATGGCAATTAAATATTACTCTCTCTCAAAGAAATAATATAGTGATTCATTTTTATACTGTCATATCTTTAAATATGAACCAATATGAAAGTTGTTTTTAAATTCAAATTATCACTGACCATTGGGAGAAAAAAGTCATTAGTATTTCTAGACAAACTTCTATTAATGGCTAAAATAAGGATTTATGCTTTAAAGAGGTTTTGATCACCACACTATAAAAAAAGATATTGTGACTCTAGAAAGAGTGCAGAAAAGAATGACTGCAGGCTAAAGCATATGAAGAATGATTGAGGAATTGGGTATATCTAATCTAGTGAAAAGAAAGACTAATGCTGACATGATAGCACTGTTCCAATATCTAAGGGTTTGCCACAAAAAAATGGGGGTCTATCTATTCTCCAAAACACTTGAAGGCAGGACAAGAACCAACAGATGGAAATTAATCAAGGAGAGAACCAACTTTGAATTAGGGAGAAATTTCCTAACAATGAGAACAATTAATCAGTGGAAAGACTTGCTTCCAGAAATTGTGGGTGCTCCAACACTAGAGGTTTTTAAGAAGAGATTGAACAACCATTTGTCAGAAATGGTATAGGTTTCCAGCTTTAGCGGGGGTTGGACTAGAAGCCTTAAGGTTCCTTCCAACTCTGTTATTCTGTTCCTGTTCCTTATTAAGAGTTGGTTTAAAAAAAAAAAAAAAAACCTTGCTCTTTACAGCTCAGTAGAATTTAAAAAAAAAATCCATCTCTCAATAGTAGGTTCAATTTTCAATAATGCTTGGGATTTAAAATCCTAATTGTTAATATTAACTGATTTGAGACAATAAGAAAAAGATAACTTTACAGAATTCTGAAGAACTTTGTTCTTCGTCAGTCAAAGTTTAGTGACATCATGAAAGCCTTTGATTACATTTCAGAATGAGGGATAAAATAACTCCTTGCCTGCAGTGAGGAATTATTCCTCCTCCTATGGTTCAATTCATAATGAAAAAGGAGATGGCACTAGCTAGACATAAATACTACTACTGTTTCTAAAAAAACATATCCCTCACACCCAAATATAAATACCTATTTCCTAAATATCCTGCAAAACAAAATAAAATGGTTTTGATAATAATTTATTGTATATTATTAATCGTGTTGGTATTAATATATTTTTTCTTTTCTCTGTTTCAACATCTTATAATGTATTGTACTACATTGTACAAATTATATGTAGATTGCACATTGTCAGGGAAGAGTAGGATATAAATGCCAGGATAAATAAAGTAAAATTGATAAGTTTTTGTGACTGAATTATCCTTCATACAAAAACAAAAGAAAAACAAATAATGAATATTAAAATAATATGAAAGAAGAATATAAATATATCCACATGAAATATAAACACATGATAGAACTTGTGTTTTTCGAAGTTAAGCAAGCACTTATTTAGGTGAACTGCAGTCTACAGTAAAAAAAATGCTATATTCCAGATAGAGATTTATAATTTCAATAGCAACTCCTCCTAACACTTGTACCATATAGCAATTATTTTTATTAGTTTAAATTCTCAACAAATAATCCACACTTCACTTTATTTCAGTGGGGTGACAATTAATGTGTATTTCTATTTTATTAATTAAATATTCTGGAGTCTAAAGCATTTATTCTTTTCAGTGCTAGTAGAGAATTATTTATAAAATAATTAAATATAATGCCCTTTCCACAGCTTTCTCATCAAGGCTTAAAGACTGCTTGTGTGTTATACAAAATGAAGCAACAAAATTTGAAAATTATGCTCACAAGAAAAAATGCAAACAGACTTTAAATATTTCAGGCTTTAGTTTCACTTCTTATATATTGCACCATCCACACACACACACACACACACACAGTCATATTTAATGAATCTAATTGAGTTTCTTGAATGGAATGAACTGTCATTTATTATCTTTCTCATCTGGTGATCAATGATTTCATTAATAAGACAGATAACAAGGCTGCCATATTATTGACTGTTATGAAAGATGATTCCAGTTTTCTGCTCCTTTTTCCAAGCTCTGGGATTCTCTATGGCAGCTCTGAATCCATTCAATATTTTCCACAGACAGAGAAAAGTGAAAATCCATTTTGAAACCAATTTCAATTAGGATCCAAAAGCTGTTATCACAGGTGTCGCAGAATGGGCCCGTAAGTGAAAATGTCGCCTATCCATTCTGAAATGAAACCTTATCAGAGGCTACAAAGATGGTTCAGGACAGCCTATCTGTAAATTACTTTTCACCCTGTGTTAACTCAACCCTAGTTCTGTCATATGGAAGGCTTTTCAATCCACTTGTTATAATCTAATGACTAAGTAGGCCATGCACCAGAACCACTTTTATTCTGTTCTAGTTTTCCATTCCATCACAGTGACAATAAATCCAAAAAATACTAGACAAGCCACTTATACAGGCAAATTAAACCTCTCTTATTTTATTTCATTTCATTTCATTTCATTTTATTGGGCGTATGGATTTGCATTTGGAAGACTATTTACACCCACTGCATTCCTGGTGATTTTTCAATTGCTAACTCCAAGGCCTAGTTATTTCATTAATTCAGCACCCAAGTAGAGAGGCTTTTCTCTCACATCTTTCAGACTCCTTTTAGAAAATTATCCCATGACGGAGGATTTATTCAGTAAAAGACCTCAGACTTTCAGAGACAACAAAAGAATCAAGAGACTTTCTGGTCCACCTGCCTGGCAAATGATGAGGCAGGGAAAAGCCTCCCCTAGAGAAACCAATCAAACCATTGTGTGGCACAGTCAGACCTTTTCAACTGTCAAGCCAGGAGAGCAGGAAAAGAGATGAAAGAACTCAGGATGAAGCTACCATTTACCGAACCATATGGGAATGGTCTCCAAAGATTTAATAATTGGGATGGAACTCAACTTTCTGCAGAGGGAGGCAGAAAGCATGAGCACAAGAGAAAAGGAAAGAGAAGATAGTACAGGTCACACTTACTGAAAGACAAACTTTTCAATTGGATTTCTCAGAGGAGGGAGGGAGGGAAGGACAGAGAGTGAAATAAAAACTTTAGAATTGTTACCACCAGTCTGTAGATTTAAACTTCCCTGGTTAATATGGAAAAGAACACAAAATGTTATTAGCATCAGTGAAGCAGATTTTCTATTTTACCACTGATGTTAAGGATTCCTTCAAAACAAATCTTTTCATTTCAATGTTTCATATCTTCAAAGGAACTGGATCAAGTTTCAAAAAAAGTAAACATCAAATAAAACCTTGATAATCTTTCGAGTTATATTTTCCACACAATGGCTACAATATATAAAAAAAAATACTCCTTTTGGCTGTCAAAATAATCTTAAGTAATAATAAACTCGAATTACTTTACACATTATAATCAATAAAGATATAATATGTGTCACTCGGATTGTTAGGATTGAAAAATGTTTTATAAATCTATAAATAATTATGGAATTTGCCTATCCAAAATATATCCAAGGAGTTTATAGGAGATGAGCCAATGTAATTTTGATGGGCATGCTGCTACCTCTGTTAACATTAATAATGATTAACCTGTTAAACTGTATGCAGATTAGTATTTAACTGATCACTATTTTGCTTCACAAAAAATTAGGTAAGAAATGTATTATTTGTTGAAGTTTACACTGTAATGGTTTTTGGAGAGTACACTTTAAATAAAAATTTAGAGCCACAAAGCTAGTTCTGTGTGTTTTTAAGAACTCTCCTCTGGGATCCCACCCAGAGCTAATTCTCATACTGATACAGCTGTATATGAATATATCAGAAATTCTGGTATATTTTATCACTTAAGGAGTTATAAAATGAATGAATCCTTATAAAGGATAAAATATAACAGGATATATTATACATTTCTTATATAACTAAGCAACAATTAGTATTAATTAGTTTATTTTCTTTGCCTTTGAAATATTTACACCCACTTCTATATTGTGGACAAATTCTATCAATTTCATGCAGTAGTTTCTTGAAGGAATAAGCCTACATGAGACAAAACACTTTTTAAAATATACAACAAGGCACAAATTAATACTACTCCCTGATCTGGGAAAAGAACTAGATCTTTAGTGCCTTCGAAAGGCAAACAATCAGGACCAATCAAATCTGACTGAGTATTCTAAAGGAAGGACCACAGCCCACTACCGGACCATGGCCTATTCGCAACCAGGCTGTGTGAGTGACAGGCTGGAGCATGCACACGTAGCCCAACTCACACAAGAGCAGGCACCGGTGCTTGCAGCCCCACTCGCCCATTGCTCACAGAAAAGATGTGTGCATATGTGTATGTGCACACCTGTCCCTCACACAAAACCACCCCCCTCTTACTCTGTGCCAGGCAACCAATTGGAAAGGATGGAGAATGCTGTCCTAAAGGGTGAGAAGGCCCTGGAATCTGGATCTTCAAAAATAGAATTTAGATTATGTTTCTGTCATTGTTTTTATGCAATTTTAAGAAAGTTGTATATGCAATTTCATACTTATAAAACAGTCTTAATGCTAGCACAGTAAGTTGCTGATATCAAAATACAAATGATCAAAGATTTACCAAAAGATAAGGTTCACCAAATGCAATGGATTTAAAACAGGTATGGCAATATAATACCCAGTGATTAATTTATATTTTTTAAAGTACACAAAGAATAAACATTTTTTCTTTACTACCCTGTAATCCATTTTATCGGGGTAGAGTCAGGCAGCTGAATGGAGCTCAGCATTTACTGGCCTGATGCCCTTCCTGATGCCTATGCAGAATTCACAGCAGATATTTTCTCTTTGCACCCTGATAGAGAAACATCTGTCACTGTCTAGGATTGAACTCTCAACCTCTGAGTGGGAGGTGAGTGTCTTCACCTTTAGACCACCAAACTACTCACAAAGAATAACAATTAATTAAACAAAAACTATTAAATGGCGGTACCATGGATGTCCTATCTCAATGTCTGGAGGCTGTTAGAATCTGGATGGGGCCAAATGGGCTCCAACTCAACCATAGCAAGACAAAGTGACTATGGACATTTGGACCCTGGAGACAAGCTTCTTCCATCTTTAGTTTTGGATGGTGTTGCACTACCCTACACAGGCCCAATGCACAATCTGGGAGTCCTCCTAGACTCACAGCTTTTGCTCAAAGAGCAGGTGGCAGCCATGGCTAGGAGAGCCTTTGCACACTTTTGCATGATGTGCCAGTTCTGCTCATTATTGAACTGGGAGGCTCACATTGACTCACATCCTTGTATCCTCTCATTTAAACTACTGTAATACACTCTACATAGGGCTGCCCCTGAAGAGCATTCAGAAAGTTCAACTGGTGCAGAATGCAACTGCATGGGTACTAAATGGTGACAAACATACAGCACATGTAACACCACATAGCTGCAGGAGCTAAATCTGTTACCATATGTTTCAAGGTACAATTCAAGATGTTGATTGTCACCTTTAGAGCCCTACATAGCTTAGGATAGGGTTACCTAAGGGACTGCCTTTTTCCAAGAGTCTCCACCCATCCAACTCAATCTGGCAGATCAGCCAAAGTGTATTCAACTAGCAGGAACTAAAAGATGTGGCTTTTCTGCAATAACTCCCTGCTTTGTGGAATGTCCTCCCCTCAGAGTTTAGAATAGCTCCAACCCTGTTGGTCTTTTGTAAAGTTCTAAAAACTTGACTGGGTTTCCGTATCTGGGATGTTGAATGTTTAAGGAGCCAATTTCCTGGCTTTATTGTTAACTGACCAAGCATCTTACATGCTATGCATATTTATTTTGGATAAATATTTTTGGTTTAGTTTTCTATTGTTTTAAAATGTTTTATTGTTTCAATTGTATATTTTTTGAACTGCAAGCCACACAGAGTCATTGACTGAGGTGGGTGGCTATAGAAATTGAATAAATAAATATAAATAACTAAAATACCTTTAATTCCTCTTTTATTAAAGTTCCATTAATAAAAAAAAGGCCATACAAGTAGTTATCGTTGAATATCCACTCGTTCCGCTACAATTCAAAATTTCGCCAAGTATGCTACTAAATGATATACCAACATCAGTGACTTTCAAAAGGCAGCTTCTTGAATTCAAAGTCAATGGAAAGTCACCAGGATGACTTTCACATGACACTATGACCATGTGGGATTCGACTATTGGCAGCAACTGGAGTGGTCATGTGGCATCATACTTTACTTCTGTGTCATTTAGCTGTTTCTGGTTCCAATCCATTGTTAAGAGAGAACTACCTATATATTAATTTTAGCGCTATTAAGTAATTTAACAAATATTCACCAGTTTATTTGCTGAACAAGTTTGTTCAATTAACTAGTCTGACCTACCTCACAAAATATTCAAAGACTTTATATTCATGGGTAACAATCACAAACCTCTACCTGTAGTTTGTGATGCTTATCCATAAATGCAAAGACTTTGACATGGAAAGAATTTCAATATGGAATTTTCAATGAATTATGAGAATGTATGCTTTTAATTCTGAATAACCCATTTCATGACAACACAATTACTGCTGTAATAAGAGGGCAATTCATAAATAAACCTCCGTTTGGTTATCAACAACAGACTCTCGCAGATACAGGACTTTTATTATGCACCTTAGAAAACTACATTACATTACTTTTTGACATAATCACCATTCAAATTGAGGCACTTGTCATAACATTTTACAAGGCTTGAAATTCCTTAGTAGGAGTCACTCAGCGCCAAATTTAGGCTATAGGGGGTGATCAAAAACATCCTAACGGAACTGCTTCAAAAGTTCTTGGGTACATCTAGCGGTGTGCAGGTGAGCATTATTGTGAACCAACACCACACTGGAAGTCAGCATGCCCCAACGCTTGTTATGGATGGCTCATCTGAGTTTTTGTAACATTTCACAGTAGACTTCTGAATTGATGGTCGAACCATGCTCCATGAACTTCACTAGCAATACTCCTTTGCCATCTTCACATTTGACAGGATTTTCTATGGCACCACTTCCGGTGTGGTGTTGGTTCACAATAATGCTTGCATCTAAAGTACTGCTCCAGAACTGAGTTCATTCATTCTGTTCCACCATTCATTTGAGGATGATGACTAGAACTCAAGCTTTGTTCTGTGCCCAAGAGGTCCAAAAAGGTCTTTTAGAACTTTGAAGTAAATAGTAAACCCCTGTCTGAAATTATGCACTGAGGGGCTCCATGCAACCAAAAAATATGTCGAGGAACATTTTAGCTAAGACTTTAGCAGTTGGGATCTTTTGGCATGGAATGAAATGGACTTGCTTAGAGAATAAGTCCGTTACAACCCAGATAACTGTATTTCCCAAACTCTCCAACAATTCCACAATAAAGTCCATAGAAATCTCTTTCCAGGGTGCTGAAGGACTCGCTACAGGTTGCAAAAGACCAGGGATATTCCCTTGCCTTCGCTTCACTGCAGCGCAAATAGGGCAGCTGGCCACATAACTTTCAATGTCTTTTTTCAACGATGGCCACCAGAATTGCCTTTTTATCAGGTGTAGGTCTTCACAAATCCGAAGTGCCCCATGAGTTTTAAAATCATGGGAAGCTTGCATAGTGTGGCAGGGACATAGAGTTTTCCTCCCACCCATGGGAGGAAAAGAGATTATGCTTTGAAAACCAGTTGTCTTTCTCTAAAGCTTGCTTGAACGCGGTTGAGTCAACAATGTCCAATAGTGTGGGGCTCCTCTTCTGTCACCTTGTGACCGCTGGGGCCACTAGTTGCTGTGCTTGTAATAGAGGCTTTACTACATCAGCTTTGGAGCTGTTAAACTGTGGCATCCTGGACAGGCATCAGCTAAGATTTTCTCTCCCCCCCCCCGGCAAGTAGTGGAGAGTGAAATTGAATTGGTGGAAGTGTTGGGCCATGCTTATTTAGATGACAGCTTCCTGGGCATTCTGGCAGCTTCTAGGCAGCTTCAGTCCATACTTGGAAAGGGATTTTGCTTCCTTCCAAGAAGTGCCTCCAGGAGAGGAGGGCCCAGCTCACTGTGTAAGCTTCCTTCTCCCAAACTGCCCAACACTGTTCAGTTTCTGATAGTTTTTGGGAGGTGTAGGCACATGGTTGTAGTTGGCCTTTCTTGTTTTCTTGGAGCAATATTGCTCTCATGGCTACATTGCTGGCATCAGCTTGAATTACAAATCCCTTTTCTGGATCCGGGTGTTTTAAAATTGGCTCTGCTGAGAAAAGCCTTTTTATCTTTTCAAACACCGCTTCGCACTCCATTGTCCATTCTAGGGGCTGGCTGGGTTTCGGCTTGTCCATTTCTTTTGTTTTTAATAGGTTTGTGATAGGTAAGGCAATCTGGGTGAAAGAAGGGATGACTTGCCGGTAAAAATTTGCAAACCCCAAGAAGCTCTGTAGCTGCTTTTTGGTGTGGGCAGCCGCCCATTCCAGAACAGCACACACCTTCTCTGGGTCCATCTCCACCCCTTCATGTGAGATCTGGTAGCCCAGGTAATCAATTTTCTCTTTGATAATTTTGCGTAAAGCTTAGCTGTTTATTCATGACACCCTGACCAATTTTATGTGTTCTACCTTCGTTTCGGTGTAGATTAAGATATCGTCTTGGTACACCAAAACCCCTTTATACAGGTGTTCGTGGAGTACCTTGTTGATCAACTGCATAATCACCGCAGGGGCCCCTTGCAAGCCCAGGGCACATTCCTTCTTCTGGTTACATCCCGTACCAGCCTCCCTCCTCCCAGCAGAATAGCAAAGCAACTTCCTCCCCCTTCCCAACAGAATGGCAGACCCAAACAAAAATGAGGGCCTGACAGTGCGATTATTAGCCAGTTACAAATCCATCTGGTGATGCTGTCTAGCCCACATTTTTCTAGTAGTAGGTTGTGGCCTACTTTATCAAATGCCTTACTGAAGTCTGGGTAAATTATATCCACAGCATTCCTCTGGTCCACTAATTTTGTCACTTGGTCAAAGAATGCAATAAGATTTGTCTGGCATGATCTGTTTTTGACAAACCCGTGTTGCCTTTTGATAATGACTTTGTTTGCCTCTAGGTGTTCACTGATTCGTTGCTTATCTTTTCTAGAATCTTCCCAGGTATTGAGGTCAGGCTGATAGGTCTGTAGTTTCATGGATCCATTTTCCCCCTTTTTTGAAGATGGGAACTACATCAACTCTTTTCCCGTCCTCTGGTAGTTCCCCGTTTCTCCAGGATCTTTGAAAGATATAGTTCAGTGGTTCTGAGATCACATCTGCCAGTTCCTTCAGAACCTTGGGGTTTAATCCATTTGGTCCTGGTGATTTGAACTCATCTAGGGTGGATCATTCAGAAATTTACTCTGGATGACCCACCTGTAGGACAGTGAAGTGAACATAGAAATAGACTCTCCCAAATAGGGTAAGAAAAGAATATTTATCAATAAAATTATATGGATCCTTCAAAATGTGAACAATATCATAGTAATCTAAAAGCATGATGTTTCACCATTTCTATTTGATACTATTTGGTTCTGGATATGATATATCAAGAATAGAAACCCAACAGGAGTTTCCAATACGAGTGTAACAACATAGTTAAGTACTAGGTATGGAAACAATAGCATATGTCAGATTGAAGCCACAGAAGCTAAAACAACAGTATCAAACAGAGTCCTAAAAACTGGCTTGATCACAAGAGGTGAATGCTAAACTCTATGAGACATGATTCTAGGGACAAATTTCATGAGACAACAGTGGTCATCTTAGTGAAGTAGCTAGAGAGCCATTATGAATTTCTCCTTCTGAAATAGACTCAGGATGTTCCTGCAGTGCAGCAAGTGAGATCAGAGAGGAGTAGCATTGAGGTGTTGTGAGTATCAAAGCTGCGGAGGGCAGAGTTCTTTCTAGGGAAGCAAAAGCCAACAGAGCTTTGATTCTGACAAGACTAAACAATTCTTTAAATATGAGTCTTATAAGACCAGTAGCATTACTTTTTAGCAGTGAAGTTAATTCAGCAAGTCATGCCCAACAAGCATTTTAAGAATATTTGAGATGGGGTTAGATTGTATTTTCATGATCAGAACACTTAAAAAATAAAAAAAATAATCATGAGACATAAGAGTGAAAAACATGATAAAATATTTCTGCACTCCACAAGCATAATAGAAAAAAAAGGGGGGCTATCACTATATAGCTGGAGGGGAGAGGTAATCTGCTTTTAAGTCCAGCTAGACAACATTTCACAACATGAGTCTATACAGATGAAAGGCAATTAGTACAATTCATAGAGCTTACAAAAGATAATAAAAGTGTATTCCTTTTTTATAACTATAACATCCAATGTATAGGACCTAGTATACTACTTTTTTATTCACATCATTGTTATTAAGAAATAACTAATTCTTATGTTGTTAGACAGTTACAAGGGAAATGCCTCGAAACAGTTCAGGTTTTGAAATCCAAGCCAATGTATGACACAAGTTTAATATTAACCAAAACACAAGAGCTCATCAATTTCCAGTTTCTTTCTATTTGTTTTAGGAAGAAGGAGTTGATTATATGTACATTTACATTCACAATGTCTAAATCAAATGTGATGTGCTATTTGTAAGATGTGGGCTGCACTTTAATAAATCGAGTGCTATAGTTGGATCCATTAATGGTAATATAGATAGTCCTCAACTATGACAGTAATGGAGCCTGCCTGTCTCAGGGGTTGCCACAAAGAAGAGGGAGTCAAGCTATTCTCCAAGGCGCCTGAGGGCAGGACAAGAAGTAATGGATGGAAACTAGTCAAGGAAAGAAGCAACCTGGAACTGAGGAGAAACTTCCTGACAGTTAGAACAATTAACAGTGGAACAACCTGCCTCCAGAAGCGTGAATGCTCCAACACTGGAAGTTTTTAAGAAGAGACTGGACAGCCATTTGTCTGAAATGGTATAGGGTTTCCTGCTGAGCAGGGGGTTGGACTAGATGACCTCCAAGGTCCCTTCCAACTACTACTTATTATTATTATTATTATTATTATTATTATTATTATTATTATTATTATTATTATTATTATTATTATTATTATTATTATTATTATTATTATTATTATTATTATTATTATTATTATTATTATTATTATTATTATGGTTGCAATTGATGACAGCTGTTAAGTGAGGCAGCCTCACATAATGATTCTCACCCCTGCTCTCCCTGATACGGCTGTTAAAAATGCACAACCATTTAAGCAAAGCATGGAGTGCCTCAGGGGTGGAGAAGGCCCTGAGAGGACTAAACACATGTTCAGGCCCACCTTCAAGAACATATGAGTGCCCATTCACTATGGCCCTATATGATAAGAAGTTTCATGCAAAGTGCAGAAAAGATGTAAATAGTAATAAGCCAAACAAATTAAAGGCATGAGATGAAAAAAGAAACAAAAATATAGAAAAAGAAAATTTAGATTTAATTTGCATTAAGGCCACCATCTCTATACCCTTTTAACTTTCCAAAAAAAACCTTAATTACACTATATCATTACACTATTTTATATTCTATTTTAGTTTTTAAAGTGCTCATTTCTTTCTTTTTGAGGATTTTATCAATCCGCTCCAAATATCTTCTCCGTACTCATGACTTACTCTTCTTTCATTTTATTTTCCAATGAAATCCTGGGTGATATTTATTCAACTATTCTGACCAAATCACCACTTATTTTGTACAGCTCATTCACTTCTGTAATCAATCTGCATTCATTCAGCTCCCATCTCATTTATGACATGCACTTCTTTAGTACTTTATTGCCATGACTTTCAACTTTTTAAAAGTTGTTTCTCCTGACAAATCCCACTTTCATATAATAAAGTGGACAGAAGCACACATTTTTATCTCCATTTCTAGCAATAGACCATGGCTACCTACTACCATCATTTGCATGTTTAACAATTTGTCCATCTCCATTTCCCCATCTTTAATTAATAGTCTATCATGGCACTTGTATTAATCTATTTATTACAGCATTTTTTCCATTTATACTCTACAATTTTTTATTCTATTTTCTCTGTCAAACATAACTACTTAGTTCTTTGATGCATTTATTTCAGATTCAAGATAATTGTAGTAAACTATTTATTGCATAACGTTCACATTCTCAGCTAACAACTCAGCATCATCTGTGTACCAAAGTGCATATGTGCCTCAGTAAACATAACCTCCAACATAAGCATGTCTTTACATCTGTCCATAAATATACTAAACAAGGGGCTATCTTGTATCCTTATCTTACTTTCTGTTCAATATTTAAACATTCTGATATATCATTTGTTTTCATCACACATTATTGTGATTACATTCAGCAAACAATTCCATACTTTTATAAAACAATCTATCATTCTTGCCTATTTACTTTATCACAAAATTTCTCTAAATCAAACATGTCCATTAAAGTTTCTTTCCCATATATATACTTTGCTCAATTACCTGCTGAAGAGCAAAACTCTCATGTATGCATTTTCCACCCAACATAAAACTTCACTGAATTTTGCATATTGTCACCTTTCATTTTCTTTTAACCTGAAATTTGAAGAATGCCTTCTCAGACATACTTCACCAATTAATCCCATATAGGCTTTTGTGTTCACTCTTTCTACCTTTCTCTTCATATAGGATAACAATCAAAGAGCATCCTTTCATTTATCAAGAATGCATGTAGTCTAGCCACTTGCTTAGTGCAGGAATCTACTAAATTGTTCTGAAATATCTTCGCCCCTCTTTGCAACCTCCAAAAGGAAAGACTCCACTGGACATAGCTTAAAAGACTGTACCATCAGAAAAATTAAAACATTTCTTTTAATCTGAACCCTTAAATTAAGGACACTTTTCCTGCGATTGGCTGCAAAGAAGAACAAATTTGTTCCATTTTGTCCACTTAGATATTTGCAGAATAACACCTCAAGGTAGTCTTTTCTGCCAGGTAGTTAATCCATTCCTACTTATTAAATGAATTAAGCAATACTGGAGACTTAAATTTCTTTAAAGCAGCAAGGTAGTAAGTCTGTTCAGGGCAGCTGCATTATTGTCTCCTGCCCAATGTGTGAAGAAGAATATACACAAAAAAGATGTTGAGTAGTCACTCTGCACACACACACTCTGCTCACAATCATGCTTTGGTCCCACTGCCTTGAAGGCCAGCCAGAAACTTCAGCTGGTCCAGAATGCAGCAGTGCACACAGTAATAGGGGCCCTTAGGTTTGTTCATGTAACATCTTTGTTCCACAAGCTGCACTGGTTTCCAGTTTCTTTCTGGATGCAATTCAAGGTCCTGAACCTCACCTTTAAAGCTCAATATGATAAATGGCCGGATTATCTATGGGACCACTTTTCCCTAAGGACATCTACCCATTCTACCAGGCCAGAAAGGATGGGCATCCTCCTAATACCTTCCTCTAAATATTGTCACCTGCTGGAAACTAGAAGGTATGCCTTTTCTGTGGCAGGTCTTGTCCTATGGAACACTTTGGCAGACTTCTACCCTCTTAGCCTTCCTAAAGGTTTGAAGACCTGGTTTTTCCCCCCATGAGCTAGGATAAGGTTGGATAACTGCACATTAGAGGATTAATGGCACCAGATATTTGTTGTTGTTTTTAATGTTGTAATCTGTTCAGTTTTATAATTGAAATATGATTTTTTAATTGGGAGATGTTAGAAGATGGGTGGTTGTACAAATGTCAAAATGAAATAATGAAATGAAAAAAGACAGAGTAGCTGTTAAACATTTTTATATTTCCTATTCCCTCTTATTATTTAATCATCAGAGTCAGTTTGGTCTAGTGCAGTGGTGGTGAACCTATGGCACGGGTGCCAGAGCCTTCTCTGTGGGCACGCGCGCCGTCGCCCCAGTCCTAGGCCTTCAGCTGGGTTTTATAAAACCTTTGCGCTTTAGGCCTCCACCGCCGTGTGCAAAAAAAAAAAAAGTTCAATCAGTCAATTTCAACTTTTCACGGGGGAAAAAAAAGATCTTGCAAAGTTGGAATTGATTGATTGAACTTTTTAGTCCCACCCAGTCTGCCGTTACCACCGCAGCCATGCCCACCCAATGGGCCACGCCCACCCAATGGGCCACGCCCACCCAATGGGCCACACCCAGCCAATGGCCACACCCACCCAGCACTCGACGGTGCATAAGTGGGTTTTGGGTTGCAGTTTGGGCACTCAGTCTCTAAAAGGTTTGCCATCACTGGTCTAGTGGTTAAAGTACCAGGCTAGAAAGTAGGACTGCAAGTTCCGTCTTAGCCATGAAAGTCAACTGGGTGACTTTGGGCAAGTTACTTTCTCTTAGCCCAACCCATCTCACAGGATTGCTTCTGTGGGAGAAACAGGAGGAGGAGAATATTGAATATGTTCATTGTCTTGAGTTATTTGTAAAAATAATAAAGGTGGGATACATGTTAATAAATGTTGTGGGACAGAACAACATATTCCTGATACTTCTTTTATTTCAAATACACTTTTTAAAAATATTACCTGATTTTAAATTCCAATCATCAATTTCCTCTGAGCTCCTAATTTTATCCCACAAGCTCAAATTACCATAGACATATTGCTTCTATTTCTTATACATCTTTTTGCTTCCAATTAAGTAACTATTCATCCATACAGACTTCACCCTTTTTCCATTTTTCCTTCACAGAGTAGATAATTTCAACTCCTTATTAATTGTTCTGTTAATATTGCAAACAAAAGAAATGTAATAAAACCAGTGTATATTTGCAAGTATTGCAAGGACTGGCAATACATCATTCTCACTTCAACAGAACATTAATTTACTGCTACAATCAACATGATATGCTTAAAATATCAGTTGTAAACTTTTTTAATTAAAAAAGGAATAACAAATTTGTGAGCACCTGCTTTTGAATTTGTTGTTGTTGTTGTTAGTTGCGAAGTCGTGTCCGACCCATCGCGACCCCATGGACAACTTTCCTCCAGGCCTTCCTGTCCTCTACCATCTTCTGGAGTCCATTTAAGCTCATGCCTACTGCTTCAGTGACTCCATCCAGCCACCTCATTCTCTGTCGTCCCCTTCTTCTACTGCCCT
Organism: Azemiops feae; assembly: GCA_023970755.1. Classification (NCBI taxonomy): domain Eukaryota; kingdom Metazoa; phylum Chordata; class Lepidosauria; order Squamata; family Viperidae; genus Azemiops; species Azemiops feae. The sequence continues at coordinate 6,552 of JALGBA010002919.1, read as the reverse complement.
CAATCTTTCCCAGCATTAGGCTCTTCTCCAGTGAGTCCTTCCTTCTCATTAGGTGGCCAAAGTACTTGAGTTTCAACTTTAGGATCTGACCTTCTGAAGAGCAGTCAGGGTTGATCTCCTCTAGGACTGACCGGTTTGAATGCCTTGCAGTCCAGGGGACTTGCAGGAGTCTTTTCCAGCACCATAGTTCAAAGGCCTCAATTCTTTTACGCTCAGCCTTTCTTATGGTTCAACTTTCACAGCCATACATTGCAACTGGGAAAACCATGGCCTTAACTATACATACTTTTGTTGGCAGGGTGATGTCTCTGCTTTTTAGTATGCTGTCTAGATTTGCCATAGCTTTCCTCCCCAGGAGCAAGCGTCTTTTAATTTCTTGGCTGCAGTCCCCATCTGTGGTGATCTTAGAGCCCAGGAAGATAAATCTGTCACTACCTCCATTTCTTCCCCATCTATTTGCCAGGAATTGAGAGGGCCAGATGCCATGATCTTGGTTTTCTTAATGTTGAGTTTCAAGCCAACTTTTGCACTCTCCTTCTTCACCCGCATCAAGAGGCTCTTTAGTTCCTCTTCACTTTCTGCCATTAGAGTGGTATCATCTGCATATCTTAGGTTGTTGATATTTCTCCCTGCAATCTTAATTCCAACTTTTGATTCATTTAGCCTGCCTTTCTCATGATGTGCTCTAATATAAGTTAAATAGGCAGGGTGACAGAATACAGCCTTGCCGGACTCCTTTCCCAATTTTGAACCAATCCAGTGGTTCGTGTCTAGTTCTCACTGTTGTTTCTTCACCCGCATATAGGTTTCTCAAGAGACAAATAAGATGGTCTGGTACTCCCATCTCTTTAAGAACTTGCCACAATTTGTTGTGATCCACATAATCAAAGCTTTAGCATAGTCAATGAAGCAGAAGTAGATGTTTTTCTGGAACTCCCTAGCTTTCTCCATGATCCAGCGTATGTTTTGGCAATTTTGATCTCTAGTTCCTCTGCCTCTTCGAAATCCTGCCTGTACTTCAGGAAGTTCTCGATCCACATACTGCGAGTTAGCTTGTAGATTTTTAAGCATAACTTTACTTGCCTGTGAAATGAGTGTCAATGGGGCGCTAGTTTGAACATTCTAGGCATTGCCTTTTTCTTGGATTGAATGTAAACTGACCTTTTTCCATCCCTGTGGCCACTGTTAGTTTCCAAATTGCTGGCAAATGAGTGTAGCACTTTTACTGCATCGTCTTTTAAGATTTTGAATAGCTCAGCTGTAATACTGTCACCTCGCTAGCTTGTTGTTGCTCAGTCTTTTCCTAAGGCCCATTTCGCTTCACATTCTATGAAAGGCTAGATGTCTAGCTCGAGGTCAGTGACCACGCCATCGTGGTTATCAGGGATCTAATCTCGTTCTTGTATATTCTTCTGTGTAATTTTGCCACTCTTCTAATTCTCTTCTGCCTCTGTTAGGTCCCTGCCGTTTTGGTCCTTTATTATTGCCCATCTTTGCATGAAACGTTCCATTCATATCTTCAATTTTCTTGAAGAGATCTCTGGTTCTCCCTATTCTATTGTTCTCTTCTATTTCTTTGCACTGTTCATTTAAGAGGGCATTCTTATCTCTTCTAGCTATTCTCTGGAATTCTGCATTCAATTGGGTGTATCTTTCTCTTTCTCCCTTGCCTTTCGCTTCCCTTCTTTCCTCAGCTATTTGCAAAGCGTCCTCAGACAGCCATTTTGCTTTCTTGCATTTCTTTTTCTTTGGGATGGTTTTAGTTGCTACCTCTTGTACCATGTTTGCGAACCTCCATCCATAGTTCTTCAGGCACTCTGTCCTATCAGTCTAATTTCCTTAAAAATACTATTTGTCACCTCTACTTTATAATTCATCAGGGATTGAATTTGTTCATACTTGAGTGGCCTAGGGTTGGGAAAGACTTTCTTCATTTAAGCCTAAATTTTTCAAGAGAAGCTCATGATCTATCCACAGTCAGCTCTGGTCTTGTTTTTATTACTGACTGTATAGAGCTTCTCTCCATCTTTGGCTGCAAGCACATATCAATCTGATTTCTGTGTACCGGACGGGGTGATGTCCATTTGTATAGGACGTTCTCTTGTTTGTTGGAAAAGAGTGTTTGCTAGGACCATCGGATTTCGCCTTGACAAAATTCTATCAGCCTGTGCCCTGCTTCATTTTGTACTCCAAGGCCAAACTTGCCTGTTATTCCGTTTATCTTTTGGCTTCCTACTTTAGCATTCCAATCTCCCATGATGATAAGGACATCATTTTTTTGTGTTGATTCTATAAGGTGCTGTAGGGCTTCATAGAACCGGTCAATTTCATCCTCTTCAGCACCAGTGGTTGGGGCATAGACTTGGATTACTGTGATATTGAATGGCTTGCCTTGAATTCGCACTGAGATCAGAAATGTTACACCAAATAGAATTGGTGTATAATTAGGACATTGTTTACCATGCCAATCACTGTGTAGATGAACAGTAGAGCTGTCTTAGTGAAGCTAAAATAGATGGTGGCTCTTTTCATCACGAAAATCCCTACCAGAGTGGAAAGCAAATCACTGGAGATTCCACAGGAATCACCCAGGATAAAAAGCAGAGAGAGAGAGAGATATGGAGCATTGGAGACTGTGTGACTTTTAATATAAGTTCACTCTTCTCTTACCAATAGAAGAGAATATTTGTAGCTCAGGTTTGAAGAACGGGGTCTGAGCTTGGTGGATCTTCTTGCAGATATTTCATTACTGAACCAGGTAATATTATCAGTGCTAGAAGGGAGTGGGGATATGAGGAGGAGGAGGGGGAGGGAGGAGGGGAGGAGGGGGAGAGAAGGAGAAGGGGAAGGAGAAGAAGAAGGAGACAGGGAAAGGGAAGGGAGAAGGAGAAGGGGAGGAGGAGGAGGAGGAGAAAGAAGTGGAGGAGGAGGAGAGAAAGGGAAGGGGAAGGAAAAGGAGAAGGATGAGAAGAAGAAGGAGACAGGGAAGGTGAAGGGAGAAGGAGAAGGAGGAGGAGGAGGAGAGAAAGGGAAGGAAAAGGAGAAGAAGGAGAAGGAGGAGAAGGAGAAGGGGGAGGGGGAGGAGAGAAAGGGAAGGGGAAGGAAAAGGAGAAGGAGGAGAAGAAGGAGATCTTCAAAGTAACTTTGTTCTTCTTTCTCTACTATATATAAGAAAAAATAATAATTTTAATCCAAGAATTGTCTCTTCTGTCTGATAACTGCTAGAAACCTTTGAGAAGGAAGGAAGGAAGGAAGGAAGGAAGGAAGGAAGGAAGGAAGGAAGGAAGGAAGGGAGGGAGGGAGGGAGGGAGCAAGGAAGGAAGGAAGGGAGGGAGGGAGGAAGGAAGGAAGGAAGGAAGGAAGGGAGGGAGGGAGGGAGGGAGGGAGGGAGCAAGGAAGGAAGGGAGGGAGGAAGGAAGGAAGGAAGGAAGGAAGGAAGGAAAGAAGGAAGGAAGGAAGGAAGGAGGGAGGGAGGAAGGAAGGAAGGTAGGTTAAGTGACTTCAGGGGTATAAAAGATAAGTTTTTTCATCAATTCGCAGTTTCTGCACTCTTCATTTTCACCAGCTAACCATCATTTTAATAGAATCAGGGCATTCCTTTGTGCTTCTAGAGGTTTTTGACGAATTTGGCACGAGTAGCTTTTTCGGAGGATGTTGAACCCTGAAGGGATGGAAAAGGAAGACTTAAATAAAATACAAATCTTTATTTACAAGCAAGATGAAAAGGAGGGAGGAGGAGGAGGAGGAGGAGGAGGAGAGGAAGCAGCGATCTCATTTGCACATCTTTTTAAGTGAAAACAAAGAAATGGAGGGGGAAAAAAACCTTGTCAAGTTACATTTTCAAAAGACGTGCCTGATAAAACGTTTCAGCGTGTTCAGGAGTGACCTCCAGGTTCATTCGTTCATCTTGTTTTTCCCTTTTCCCCCCCTCTTTTTTTCTCTTTGTTTGTTTTTGAAACCTCGTCGAGGGAAAAAAAAAAACTGTCGGCCCGTTGTAAAGGTTTCATCTCCCTTGATGTATTTTTATTGACCGACATCCAAGTTTAATATACTGTCCCCAGATGCCTGTCACTCATAATGCCGGTTCTTTCTTTCTTTCTTTCTTTCTTTCTTTTTTCTTTTTTGCCTTTTCCTCCACGATTTTGAGACGTGACAGGTTTTGAATGTTAGGAAGCGTGCAAGAAATGCCGTGCAAACATCAGCGTCGAAATGCATTGTTTAACCGAGGGCTTTTGGTATTGTGGATATATACTTTACAGCTCCCCTGGGGAAGGGAGAAGATGGCATTTAAAAGAAGGTGATGGCAGTGGAGACATATATAAATGGAAATTACCATTTCTCCTTGGTTTTATCAGAAAAACAGAACTCTCTTCGGCTGAAATGTTTCTCCAGCTCTCGCCTCGCCTATCTTTGCAACTGTCTCGTTATTTCAGAATAAAAAAAAAAAACCCTGATAACAGAACAGATGGCCTTCCCATGTTTAGATGAATTTCCTTCTTTCCTTCTTTCCTTCTTTCCTTCTTTCTTTCTTTCCTTCTTTCCTTCTTTCCTTCCTTCCTTCCTATCTCCCTCCCTCCCTCCATCTCTTTCCTCTCTCCCTCTATTTCCTCCCTCCCTCCCTTTCACCTTCCTCTCCCTCCCTCCCTTTCACATTCCTCTCCTTCCCTCCCTCCCTCCCTTTCACCTTCCTCTCCCTCCCTCCCTTTCACCTTCCTTCCTTCCTTCCTTCCATCTCCCTCCCCCCTTCTCTTTCCTCCCTCCCTCTATCTCTACTCCCTTCCTCCCCCCATAAGCCATCAAATGTGCAAATTTGTAGATGGCCATGGTTTTTTGCAAGGTACATTTTCCTTCTGTCTAACTTCTGCAACTCTGGAGGAGGCTGGCTTATGCCACTCTTCTGCCATTAATGAATTCCCATCTCCTGTGTAGTTATTTACTTAACTTATGGCTATAGGAGCTGACCAGGCAGAGCTCGAGGGAGGGGGTCAAACGCATCATCAGCCAGGAGTCCCCGCGCATCTGCAAGAGGTCGAAGTCCAGCCCACCTCGAATGCCTTCTCATCTCCCACTTATTTCCCTTGACCGTTAGTTGGTCAGATTCTTCTAGAGAGCTTCAGCTTGCAATAAATCTTTATACTTATTTGAACGGCCTGAATCTCCTGATTTCCTCGGCACTTCACAATGGCGTATCATACATGGACTGGCAATATACGTTAACATTTCTCCTAGATTTGTAAACACAATAAAATATTTTTAAAAAATTAAAAATAAATAAAATATGGAATGGCTTGCCTTCAGAGATTGTAGTTGGAGGTTATCTAGTCCAACCCCCTGCTCAATCACAAGACCCTATACCATTGCAGATAAATGGTTCTCCAATCTCCAATACTGCATCCAGTTTTGGTCACCATGATGTAACACAAGGATGTTGAACTCTAGAAAAAGAGTGCGGAGAGAGCACCAAAGATAATCAGGGACTGGAGGCTAAACATATGAGGAAACGTTGCTTGAATTAGGTATGTCACTAGTTTAATGAAGAGAAGGACGAGGGGGACATGAAGCATTCTTCCAGTATTCTCAGGGGTTGCCCCAAGAAGAGGGATTCAAGTCTCTTCTCTAAAGCGCTGAAGGCAGGCCAAGAAAGTGATAGGATGGAACTCATCAAGAGAGAGGCAACCTAGACTAAGGAGAAACTTCTGATAGTTAGAACAAAATTAACCCATGGAACACCTGCCTCCAGAAGCGGTGAATGCTCCACACTGAAGTTTTAATAAGAGACTGTACACCATTTTTGTCGAAATGGTTATAGGGTATACTGCCTGAGCAGGGGTTTGGACTAGATTGACCTCCAAATCCCTTCCTTTATTATTATTATTATTATTATTATTATTATTATTATTATTATTATTATTAATGATTATTATTATTATTTTATTATTATTATTAATTTATTATTATTATTATTATTATTATTATTATTATTGTTGTTGTTGTTGTTGTTGTTGTTGTTGTTGTTGTTGTTGTTGTTGTTGTTGTTGTTGTTGTTATTGTTGTTGTTGTTGTTGTTGTTGTTGTTGTCGTCATCGTCGTCGTCATCGTCATCGTCATCGTCATCGTCATCATCATCATTATCTCTTTTTGTAAGCCTCCAGTGATGGAGCACCCACAACTTCTGGAGGCAAGCCGTTCCACTGGTTGATCGTCCTCACTGTTACAAAATTTCTCCCTATTTCTACTTTGCTACTCTCCTTGATCTGTTGCTTCTTGTCCTGCCCTCTGATGCTTTGGAGAATAACTTGACTCCCTCTTCTTTGTGGCAGCCCCTGAGATATTGGAAGACTGCTATCATGTCCCCCTTAGTTCTTTTCATTAGGCTAGTCATACCAAATCCTGCAACCATGTGTTTTTAGCCTCCCAATCCCCTAATCATCTTTGTTGCTCTTCTCTGCACTCTTTCTAGAGTCCCAACATCTTTTTATATTATATATTTATCTAATAAATTATATATTATACAATATATCATACTGTAGAGGTATTCTTCATCTCAAAGGG
>JALGBA010002918.1:0-52345 GCA_023970755.1 Azemiops feae | reverse complement strand
AGATGATGGGAATGAGAGATGGGAAGGAAGGAAGGAAGGAAGGAAGGAAGGAAGGAAGGAAGGAAGGAAGGAAGGAAGGAAGGAAGGAAGGAAGGAAGGAAGGAAGGAAGGAAGGAAGGAAACTTCGGGTTAGGGAAGATAACTTCCGGGTCTAGTGTACCAATGCAGGCTCATCCGATGGGAAATCAAGACTTGACTTCCATACTGTGGAAAAGGGGTGTCGTATTTCCTTGAGTGACACATGGTTGTTGAGCCATGTGCCAGAGATTATCCTGAATGTCGGTAGCAATCCGAGCAGGAATTGGGTTTCCTTTCAGTTTTTACAAAGAATCCAAATGAAGTAAATGTATGACGACGTTTAACCTCCAGCTATGACTTGTCATCACTTCCACCTTCTGTCGTATTCAGGAGTTCAAGCTTTACAACAACCTTTGCAGGCCCCTGGGGTCTGCGCACGAGGATTTCAGAGATGGAGGCAGCCTGGAGCATCTGTGTATTTTCTACACAGGGGTGGAGATTCCATGAAAAGACTCCCCTTTTTCAAGTCAAATTCACAGACTGCGTTCACACGACATGTTCGATTAGCTTCACAAATTAATACACATTGGAGCCGGATGAAGTTGTTGCAAACCATTTCTGAAATCAGGCTGGCCAAGAAAACTGCAGGGACTACCCCATCCAATCATCAGGGGTCAACAATGACTCAAAGGCACCAAAACACGCAAAGTCATAATTACTTTCCATTCTGTTCAAGAGCCGTGGTGGCACAGTGGTTAGAATGCAGTATTGCAGGCTGACTCTGCCCACAGTCTGGAGTTCGATTCTGAAAGACTCTATCTATCTATCTGTCTGTCTGTCTGTCTATCTATATCTGCCATGTGGTACAGGAGAAGGGAACGGCAGAGGAGGAGATGGTTAGATGGTGTCATCGGCGCAATGAACATGAATTTGGGCAAACTCAGGGAGACAATGGAGGACAATAATAATAACAACAACAACAATAACTGTCAATAAGAAAGACAAAAAAGTCTGGATACTGGATGTTGCCGTGCCTGGAGAAAGCAGAATAGACGAGAAAGAACTGGAGAAGATAACAAAATACAAAGATCTACAAATAGAAAGACTGTGGCAAAGGCAAGCAAGGATAGTACTAATAGTAATAGGTGCCTTGGGTGCAATCCCAAAACAACTGGAGCACCACTTGGACACCACTGGCATTGACAATTTCACCATCAGTCAATTGCAAAAGGCAGCCTTACTGGGAACTGCTTCCATCCTGCAATGAGATCTGTAATACCATCGAACATCCACATCTGCCTATCCCAGGTCCTTGGTAAGGATTCGAGAGGTAGACAGAAATGTCAAATCCAGTCTGAACATCTGGCTGACTGTGCGATGAATAATAATAATAATAATAATAATAAAAGTTACTGCAAAGGCTCACACGATTCTCCAGATAACTGAAGCCCGAAAACTTCTGGGATTGTTATTTCCAGCTATGTCTGTAAGGAGAGAAAGGAATACAGTATCTATATTCATTAATCACTTATGCCATGCACTAATGCTCCCCTTCCATGCAGACACAACCGCATTCCAAATAGTGCTGAAAACGTTATTCTGCATTTCTATCCCCCAACTTCCATAGCCAAGGTGATGGATTATATTGTTCTTTCCTCCGAAGAAGGGGGGGGGGGAACAGCTGAAATTCTCAAGTTTTTTTGCGCTGATATTAACAGATGTGGCGGCCCAGGAAGAGATGTAGGAAGAACCTGGTTCGCCACACTGTTCTCAGATCCCCAGGGAACCCGTCGCAAGGAAGCCCTTCCCGTGGGGATCCTTCAGAACAGAAAGTCGGGGCACAGAAAGAGAGAGTTTGGAACTCGGTAACAAAAAAAACAAGAACGACCAAGAAGAAGCATCTTCTCTTCTCTCATCCCTGGCTCATAAAATCTGCTTTACTCGGTACAATCTTCTCTCCTGATGATTATGGGGATTACACAAAGATGATTAGGGGAAAGGAGGCCAGAACGGATGCAGGGATTGGGTAGGTCTAGTTTAATGAAAAGAAGGACCAGGGATGACAGGATAGCATCTTTCAATATTTTAGGGGCTGCCACAAAGGAGACGGGGGGGGGGGGTCAACCTATTCTCCAAAGCACCCGAAGGCAGGACAATTCTGGGGCTTGTTCACTCAATTGCTCCTCAGTCTCTCCATTCTTCTCCCCAGAAGCATCCACGCAGAAAGACGTTTTAAGCAGGTGTTTCTTTGACCTGCAGTTTTGTGCCCAGCTACCCCAAAGAGTTGGGTTGAATCTCCTGCGTCGAATATGCTTTTCTCTATATCTTGCGTAGTATATTTAAATCCAACTTGCTCTGATTCCCTCCCCCCCCCCCCCCCGTTTTCATCCATTATCTTGAAATCCCTTTGGTTAAGGCAAGATAAGAAGCAACGGATTAGTGGAAACTAATCAAGGAGAGAAGCAACCTGGAACTAAGGAGAAATGTCCCGACGGTGAGAACAATTAATCAGTGGAACAAGTTGCCTCCAGAAGTTGTGGGTGCTCCAACACCGGAGGTTTTCGAGGTGAGATTGTATAGCTCTTTGTCTGAAATGGGAAAGGTTCTCCTGGGTTGGACTAGAAGACCACCAAAGTCCTTTCCAACTCAAGTTATTCAGATTTACCTCCCCCTCCCAGTGGCTTGCTGAGTATTCCATGATGGTGGAAGTGTCACCAGGGTCAAGAAAGCGAATTAGCACAGGGCTGTAATTCATTTTGCATCCGGTGGCGGCCTCAAACAGGGAAGATTGAGTGATGCTGGGGTGTGAATTGATAAAGGAGACAATCCTGAGTGAGGAGGAGGACAATTCCGCAATACGGTAAGGTTTCCTGGGCAGGAAAAAAAAGCTTCTCAGATCCCTTTGCTCCAATTAGGCAGAGTAACAAAAGAATTTCTCCTCTTAATGGATGTTAGGTTAGCACCCTGAATGGGCCAGCGGGGGTTCAAAGAAGTAACCAAGGATAACTTGGATAGGTGTTGCAGAAAAGGCAGGATTTATGGGTGATTCGTGGGGAATGTTTTATTCATTTCTAAGGTTCGATCCATCTTCACCAACATTTCATCCCTGTGCGAGGAGACACCTCTGGAAATGGAGAACGAGAGCATTGAGATTCCACGATAACACCTAGATGAACTGTAAATCGTCCGACTCTCTTTCCTGCCTCTGACACGGTGCATTCTTGCTTTGGTCCTCCCCGTCAGCCTTACTGCAAATTTATTTTTAATCTCACCCATCCTGAATGGGGATCATTAACTTGTTTTCACAGGTGCGCGTCGCTGTGGCAGGCGGTTTCCACAAATGGTGCAGTTGCACATCAGACCCTGCCCCCGTGAGAGCTTCTCTTTAGTAGCAACTACTTTAAACCGTTGGTATCTGTGTCCTCCTTCTTCAATGCGTCAGAAAACCATGCCACTCATTGTCAAAAAGTTGGAAGGAAGATCCAGATTTTGGAGGAGGAGGAAGAAAAAAGTAAGCCACGTGTATCTTCAGGTAGTCCGCCCTTATAGCGAATCGTGGTTTCTTTCAGCATGGTTTCTTAGCCAAAATAACACGATGGCAAAGAAACACGTCTGCAAAATAATATTTTGCTTCGATGTATCCCGTAATTTCTTAAGACGTTTTCTTCTCCTATGAAAGAAGCTTATGTTTTTCTACTCTATCTTCATCTGGCTAACCATAATGCATGCTTATCCCCGATTTGGTGAGGTCTTCCTTATTTCTAATGTTCCTAGATCATGGGTCGGCCACCCGAAACATCGAACGAGCCGCACGGACCCGTTTGGCCTAAAAAAAAAAACCCCTGGGAGCTGCGCCCGTTCGCGCATGCGCGCGCACCCACGCGCCCCCGTTCACGCATGCGCGCGCACCCACGCGCCCCCGTTCGCGCATGCGCACGCACGCCCGTTCGCGCATGCGCACCCCCGTGCACGCGCACCTGCCCACGCACGCGCACCCGCCCGCACATGCACGCATGCGCTCCCCAAAATGGCGGAGGAGGCTCCGGAGCCGCAGGTAATGCCTCAAAGAGCCGCATGCAGCTCCGGAGCCGCGGGTTGCCGACCCGTGTCCTAGATGAAGAACAAGATTTTTAAGGGAGGGATGAAAAGGAAGGGAGGGAGGGAGGGAGGGAGGGAGAAGGAAGGAAGGAAGGGAAAGGAAGGAAGGAAAAGGAATGAAGGAAGGACGTCAGGAAGGAAGGAAGAAAAATGGAATCTTATCTAGGTTAATTATGAAGGAAGGATGGAGGATGGAGGGAGGGAGGGAGGGAGGGAGGGAGGAAGGAAGGAAGGAAAAAATGGAAATTATCCTAGGTTAATTAGGGAAGGAAGGAAGGGAGGGAGGGAGGGAGAGAGGAAGGGAGGGAGGAAGGAAGGAAGGAAGGAATTCTCTCTCCATATGTACAGAAACAGAGGCAATGGGTATTCAGAGGAATACACTTCTAAGTTAGTAAGCAACTGCAATGGGTTTTGTTCTCCATCTTCTGGCTTTCGGCCACCCCCAAGTCCTAGCAATAAACAAAACAGAAGGAGAAAGATCCAAAGGAAGTCTTTTGGGCAGTGGGAGACGGCGAGGAGAGGGAAACACAGAAAGGGAGAAGCCTCAGCATTCTCAAGAGAGGAAGCCCAGCAGGAAAAGGAGATGGTTTCAAGATCATTATCTTGCAAAGAGATGCTATCAGGAAAAAAGCACATTGTGGAGGGATGAAATATCTCTCCTGCAGGATACCAATATCACAGGCAGCGATGATATAGTGTGGGGAAGGAAGTAATCTGAAATGCTACCTCAGGCATAGCACTCTTTAGGCCCACCGTTTACTTCCTGATTCAATATTCTTTCTCTCTCTCTTGTGCAGTAGACATCAACTGATGGATCAGAAGTTAGGAACAGAATTAACAGACAGAAGAACAGAGTTGGAAGGGACCTTGGAGGTCTTCTAGTCCAACGCCCTGCTCAAGCAGGAGACCCCATACCTTTCCAGACAAATGGTTGTCCAATCTCTTCTTAAAAACCTCCAGTGATGGAGCACCCACAACTTCTGGAGGCAGGCCGTTCCTCTGGTTGGTTGTTTTCACTGTTAGGAAATTTCTCCTTAGTTCTCGGTTGCTTCTCTCTTTGTTCAGTTTCCATCCATTGCATTATTGCTATGACAAATCAGAGTTCATTTTTTGGGACTTGTTCGCTCAATTGCTTTTCTTTCTCTCCATTTTTTCCCCCAGGAGCATCCACGCAGAAAGATGTTTTAAAGCAGGTGTTTCTTTAACCTGCAGTTTTGTGCCCAACTAACCACAAAGATTTGGGTTGAATCTGCCACTCTGTGTTGAATATGCTTTTCTCTACGTCTTGCCCTAATGTATAGTATATTGAAATCCAACTTGCTCTGATCCCCCCCCCCATTTTCTTTTCTTCTCTGGCCATGTCATCCATTATCTTGAAACCCCTTTTGTTAAGGCAAGGCAAGAAGCAACGGATGGAAACTAATCATGGAGAGAAGCAACCCACAAATTTCCTGACAGTGAGAACAATTAACCATTGTAACAGCTTGCCTCCAGAAGTTGTGGGTGCTCCATCACTGTAGGATTTTAAGAAAAGACTGGACAGCTACTTGTTTGGAATGCTATAGGGTCTCCTGCTTGAGCAGGGGGTTGGACTAGAAGACCTCCAAGGTCCCTTCCAGATCTATTCTATTCTATTCTATTCTATTCTATTCTATTCTATTCTATTCTATTCTATTCTATTCTATTCTATTCTATTCTATTCTATTCTATTCTATTCTATTCTACTCTACTCTACTCTACTCTACTCTACTCTACTCTACTCTACTCTACTCTACTCTACTCTACTCTTTAAGAGATGAGAGTGTTACACGGTGATCCAAATCAAATTTTGCAAAGGCCATCGGATCTATTAAGTCTCTACCCTTCCTGCCTTTTCTTCACTGACCTCCTTCTGCTTAACATTCATTGACAAATGTCTTGAGAATGTCACTGGGCATCTACACAGAACGCCCTGTAATCTCTTTCGCATTATTCTCCAAGTCATTTAATTTTGATTCCAAGCGGCTCAGAAGGAAATGGGTGGCAAATGGGGAAGTTAAGAGGCGTGAGTCAGAAGACCATCAGATCATTTTATTGGGAGCATCTTATCGTTCCTTTACTAAAAGGTCCTGAGCTCTTCCTTGACCAGTGGGCCTTCTGCCAGCTAATTCCAGATAAAATATATATTGAGACGAGACCCATGCAGAGTTCGTCCACATTCTCCAAGACTCTGCTCAGAAAATTAGGCTCGTCAAATAGAAAAAATACAGAGAAATCTATAGATCTTTCAATAGCGATTTGAGGAAATGTGGAAAAACGGTATAGTGGTCCCAATAGTGGCCGGAACCACTGGGTGCCATCCCATTGTTTTACTTGGGTAAAATAATAATGAGCAGAATGAGATAAAAAGTATAATTTACCTGGGAGACGCATAACTTGTATTTCATTATTCTAGATGCTTGTGAAGGAATTAAAATTACCAAATTGAGGAGGAGGAGGAGGAGGAAGGATATTTATTGAGCTCATTGTTAAAACTGGTCTTGACAAAACCTTTTTGCTGAATTCATTCCTGGATTTTCCCAGGTTTGATCTAGTGTGAGAAGGATTAGCCGGCAAAGAAGATTGCCGTTGCCCAGGGTACGCCCGATTGTGGTTTGAAATATTGATCCACAATCTTCAAGGAGGCTCCTTCTGTGTACCCCAATAAAGAAGAAGGAGGAAGAGGAGAAGAAGAAGAAGGAGGAGGAGGAGGAGGAGGAGGAGGAGGTGGAAGGAGAAGAAAATTTTCCTTTGCTTATTAGACAATCCATCATGGTAATCAATCTTCCCCTTCAAATTTACTCCTTAAAATATTACAAAGTTGTTCGTTTCCTAGCTATCTATACATTTATTTATCTCGTTTCCACTGGTCATTTTGCTCTCGCTCTTGAAACTGAAGTCTAAGTCTATATAGAAGAATACAGATTTTGAATCTTCTCCACCACTCATCAAAAAAAAAAAAAGGACACAGGAACGGCTGCCACGTTTGTTAAGCTGCTACAAGTCATAAACCAATTTCTAAAGAGCCAAAAGGCCTGGCTGTTTTAAGGCTTATTATCTAGATAGATATTCCTCTCGTGGAGATCCGAGTATTAAATCAAGCTCTAGTAGAGAGGTGGCAGAGAAGACTTGGAACGGATCCCCCTAGGAAAATATGCAACTGGAGAAAGGGAAGAGATTAATAAACCAGTGGAATCGCTGGAAATGGGTAGACAAAGACCGTCTGGCCTTAACGAAGCATCTGCAAAAGGTCGCCTGCATTAAACACTCCATCAACGCAAGATCCCTGCATGGCTGCGGCTTTGTCTCAGCGGCAGCAATTGTGGCTCAGAAGCCCAGGGCAATGCTTCTGTTTTGTCCATTGCTCATTTTTAGCTGAGAGGGAAGTGTGTTTTATAACCGCTCATGCCATTCTGGATGCGGCACTCCAGCGGTCCCAGTCTTTTAATGGCCCGTTCCCAAAGAGCCAGAGATTTAGGGGGTCTCCTCCCAAACCCGCTGTCCATCTTCGGAATCGTTTGCAGGTGGTCATCCTGTTGCAAGATGCCTGCCATACCCAAACGGGTTCAGATGGAGAGAGAGAGAGAAAGAAAATTTGAGTTTAGGACGTATAAAACCCACCCTAAGCTGGCATTCAATCACGGTCAACGGCAAGCAGAAACAGCGCAACGTGTGAAGCCAGCCAGAATGAGGCCACTTGGCTGAATAAACCTTTGATTGATTCCAGCCAGTTGAAGACCCCTCGGCTCTTTTTATGCCTGAAAAAGATGCATTGAGACCAAATTGATTGAGTATGGTCGTGCAACGTTCTCCTGTTTTATCCCACTGAACGCAGCTGCTGTGTTCTCCCCTACGAAACAGCTTTAAAGGCCCCCATAAATAAAGGAGAATAATGCAGTATATTTTCTAATAACAGCTGCTGTGTGTTAACCCCTCGTCCCCTTCTCCACTTCCTTTTCAGGGTTATGGGACGTGATTTCCCCAAAGGGGACTGTCTGCTCAGCAAATTCCTCCTGACAAAAAAATCCGAAAGGCTCGACAAGAGTAATATACTGAAAATTAGTTTAGAAGTGTTCCGGGTTTCGAGAAATCCATCGAAATCAAATTAACTTCTGAAGACACCATCTGGAGATTTTTAAGGACAATAATCAGGATAACAAGGGTAAAAGGTCCGATCTCGCCGTGAAAGGAAGGGCTGAAGTTTTCCAAAGCTATTATAAGAAGTGGAGTTGATCCAGTTGCCCTAAAACAGAAACTCAGAAACACCAGGATAACCGATGGGGATGGGCAGCTAAAAAAAAAAAAAAGAAATATAAATAAATATGAAATAAATATTTGAACCAGTCCCCGCCCATAAAGAACACATATTCACCTGGTGTGTGTGTGTGTGTGATATAACCACACACAACCAGTCAGAGCGTAGAACAATTCAAAGAACTTTTGAGGGCAAGATTGGAAGATGTGGAAAGACCTGGTCCAAAGAACCACCAAGAATCAGACTGAATGGATAACATCATTGCCACAACCACAACCACAACCACAACCATCCTCCTCCATCATCATCTGCACAGCTCATTCCACTCATTCGTTCGTTTCAATGCTTGATTCAAATGGTCAAACCGAATTGATTTAAATTGTCAGCTTGATTTTTTTTTTTTTTTAAAAAAAGGGGGGACTTCTATTTGCTATCCAAATCCCTTAAATTGCCAACTGGATTGGAGGTTCCAAATTCCTCTTGGGGGGGGGGAACAACAACAACTGAATACAGAATAGAGGGCTGGAGGCTAAAACGTACGAAGAACAGTTGCAGGAATTGGGTATGTCTAGTTTAATGAAGAGAAGGATGAGGGGGGACATGATAGCAGTATTCCAATATCTCAGGGGCTGCCCCAAAGAAGAGGGAGTCAAGCTATTCTCCAAAGCGCCTGAAGGCAGGACAAGAAGAAGCAATGGATGGAAACTCATCAAGGAGAGAAGCAACCTGGAACTAAGAAGAAATCTCCTAATAGTGGAACAAGCTTGACTTCAGAAGTTGTGGGTGCTCCATCACTGGAGGCCTTTAAGAGACTGGACAGCCACTTGTCTGGAATGGTATCGTGTCTCCCGGTGGAGCAGGGGGTTGGACTAGAAGACCTCCAAGGTCCCTTCCAACTCTGTTGTTCTATTCTACGGTCTCCTGTTTGAGCAGGGGGTTGGACTAGAAGACCTCCAAGGTCCCTTCCAACTCTGTTGTTCTATTCTACGGTCTCCTGTTTGAGCAGGGGGTTGGACTAGAAGACCTCCAAAGTCCCTTCCAACTCTGTTGTTCTATTCTACGGTCTTTGTTTGAGCAGGGGGTTGGACTAGAAGACCTCCAAGGTCCCTTCCAACTCTGTTATTCTGGAAAAAAAAAAAGCTTTCAGACAAGTCGGTTGAATCGTCTTTCTACGCAAATGTGAATCCCTTTTGCATATTTCCATTCTGGCCTTTTCATATTAAGGCCAGGGAATTTTATTTTGCAGGCAAAGATCTCTGGCCGGGTGATAGGGAACACAAACGCATCGGATCATCATCTCCACACAGCAGACACAAAAAGAGACATCGGCCCCGTCCCGTTTTCTAAGCTGCTTGATCACCATATGGCTTTGCTGAGTTCCCAGGCCGCATCCTCCCCAGCTCAGAACATCTGGGAAGGGGAACCCAGGATGTTGCAAATGAAGAAATAATGCCTAAGCAAATGCCTCTGAACTTCCCCGGTGTATCATCTGAGCCACAGATGAGAGGCAGAATGCTGAAAGGGGGTGTTGTTTGGTTAGCTCAGCAAGGTATTTCTCCTTTACTCCTCTCCTGCCTCTCTCTCTCTCTCTCTTTTCCTGCTCTTTTGCTTCCTTTCAGCAGAGCTTATGGGAACCCTGTGTCCTTGGATTCTCGTCCCCTCCCTTTTTGTTTTTTTCTTTTTATCACGTTCAGCATTCTCCGTTTCCCCACCGCTCAGCTTTTATGATGATCAAAAAAAAAAAATTCATTTGGCACCTTCGGTGTCAGCAAACAGCTGTTTATCGGCTGTATCTTTCCAAAAAACCTGGCTTTAAAAATGGCCTTTTTATAGGCGATGCAAGATCATCTGTAAAGCACGGAGGGGGGAAAAATAATAATAATAACAACGTGGAGAATGTCTGTATTTCCTGGTATGGGCCGGTGGACGTTGAATTTTTCTTCAATGCTGATTCCAGCAAAGGTTCCTTTCTTGTTCTTTTGGCTCTCCTAATTAATCTGCAGGGTCCTCGGGGCTGATGATGTTATCTAGATAGGTAATGAAAGGTTTGCAAGGAAACAACCAAGCTCAGAGAGCACCAAGGACCCCACAGTCCTCCTCCTCCTACTACTACTACTACTACTACTACTACTCTTCTTCTTCTTCTTCTTCTTCTTCTTCTTCCTCTTCTTCTTCTTCTTCTTCTTCTTCTTCTTCTTCTTCTTCTTCTTCTTCTTCTTCTTCTTCTTTTTCTTTTTCTTTTTCTTCTTTTTCTTCTTCTTCTTCTTCTTCTTCTTCTTCTTCTTCTTCTTCTTCTTCTTCTTCTTCTCCCCCCCCTCTACAAACCCCCTTCCGTTGTAGAACTGAGCTTGGTGGTTTCCTTGAAGACGTTTTCATGACCCACCTGGGTAATATCAACAGTGATAAAAGGGAGTGAAGTGGGGGGAGGAGGAGTGTGGGCTCCTTGGTGCTCTCTGAGCTTGGTTGTTTTCTTGCAGACATTTCATGCTAGTACTGATGACGTTCCCTAGGTGGGTCATCAAACGTCTGCAAGAAAACCACCAGGCTCAGAAAGCACCAAGGACCCCACAGTCCTCCTCCCCATCCTCCTCTCTTCAAACCCTACTCCCTTCTAGCACTGAAGTTATTACATAGTTGGGTAATGAAATGTCTGCAAGAAAACCACAAAGCTCAGAAAACACCAAGGACCCCACAGTCCTCCTCCTCCTCCCTCCCTCCCTGCCCTCCACAAACCCCACTCCCTTCTACTACTGATGAGGTTCCCTAGTTGGGTCATGAAACGTCTGCAAGAAAACCACCAAGCCCAGAGAACACCAAGGACCCCACATCCTCTTCCTCCCACTCCACGCCCTTCTAGCACTGTTGATATTACCTAGCTGGGTCGTGAAACGTCCGTAAGAAAACAACTCAGCTCAGAGGGCACCAAGACACACACACCCCAGTTCAACCCTGAGCTACAAAGATTCCCTTCTATGGATAATTAATCTGCCTCTGTTCCTAGCTGGCTACGTGATCCAACGGTTAATTATATAGATGTGCAGACCGTCACCCTTCAAGCCAGCTTATTCTTGGCTGCAAAATGGCTGACCTGGCTTTGAAATCCAACCATCAAAGAACGATTTACGATCAAGGATGCCTGTACGAAGCTTTCTGTTACTGTTACTTATCAGGAGATGCTGAAGATCAGTCAGCTCGCCATGCCGATTCGTTCCCAGAGGCCACATCTCTACGAGCTGTTCCAGTTAAAAGGTTTTAAGCAGCAGGTAGGCCGAGGAAGCGATGTCTTGCTAGATAGGTAAAAGTTGAACATGTCACAGATTTCTGCTCAATTGAAATGCTTGCACTCCCCTAAAACGGACTCGCCCCGTGGCACAGCTGTTAACCAGCAGCCGTGTCTAATGCCACCTGCCATCTCTGCTAAATACAATTACACATCTATATAATTACACGTGGGCATCCTTGGGCGGAAAATAGCATTATTATCTTTTTTCCCCCAGTGTTGTTGTTATTATTATTATTATTATTATTTTTTAAGAAATAGCAAACGTTCGTTTTGGGGAGAGGTGGCGGAGCAGTCCCTTGTCTCTGTTCAGGGAAAGGTTAAAAAAGAGAGAGAGTGAGAGAGAGAGAAAGAAAAAGAAAAGAAAAGAAAAGAAAAGAGAGAGAGAGAAAAAGAGAGAGAGAGAGAGAGAAAAGAAAGAAAAGAAAGATAGAAAGAGAAAAAGCAGGTTCTTCCTAAAATCTATAACCTCTGTTTTGCCCCCAGGAAGAAAATAAACTCCAAATACAGAAGGTGAATTGGATAAAGACTCTCAAGCTGCCTGAGAATATAGACAATATAGACAAATATAATTGATGTGAAATTCAGCAAAGAGATAGAGATAAGAGAGAGGATGAGAGAGAGAGAGAGAGAGAGAGAGAGAAGAAGAAGAAGAAGATAGATAGATAGATAGATAGATAGATAGATAGATAGATAGATAGATAGATAGATAGATAGATAGATAGATAGATAATAGAATAGAATAGAATAGAATAGAATAGAATAGAATAGAATAGAATAGAATAGAATAGAATAGAATAGAATGATAGATGAGAGAGGATGAGATAGGATAGAGAGAGGATGAGAGAGAGAGAGAGAGAGAGAGAGAGAGAGGATGAGAGAGAGAGAGAGAGAGAGAGAGAGAGAGAGAGCATCGCCACGAAATCCCCCTATATGTTTCTCCTCTTCTCTTTACACCTTTGCGTGGAATCCAAAATTGGTTTTCTTGTTGACTTTCCCATCCTGCACAGCTTTCCCAAGAAACCTTATCAAGTAACCTGACCTCCAGCTATGTCCGTTTTAATAGAACAAACGTACCAAGCTTACTCCTCCGGCAGAATTGAGAAAAAAATGTTTTTTTTTAAAAAAAGGAAATTCATCATTAAAGGATTTTTAAGAGTAAACAGCCATTAGCTGTTTCTTTGTCAGACCACTGGTTTCATCACCAAAATAATTCACTTAGCGACAGAATTTTTGGGCTCCGTTGCGATCGTTAAGTCGAGGACTTTTACCTGTGTAGCTCCAGAAATCAGCCCCTGTCTGGAATACCTCCAACCTTGAGATCCCTCTGGCCACCTGTTAAAAGCACCAGACGAGATGGCGAAGGCACGAATCGGCGCGTGGCAGATGTTCCCAGAGATAACGCAGCCCTAGTTCAGAGGTTACTAATTGGGTTCCTGCTTGCCAGTTGTATGCATCATGACTCAAAATAAAAGCACTAATTTTAACTCTCACCTCGCCACCTGCCACCCGGGCTTTGTCCAGTTCATTGAGGGACCGGCAGAGAATTCTCCCAACTTCATCAAGGCTCCTTGACGCAAGGCAGGGCCGGGTCTTGAGGGAGGATGGAGCGACACAATTGCAGCATAGCGGGAATCCGATCTGGCGATCAAAGTTAGGGAAGGTGTTAGCACCACCATCAAGAAGGGTGGTGCTCACCTATGGAGAAGCTGTCTGCCACATTGCTGTCGTGCCTTGAGATGAATAGAATAGAATAGAATAGAATAGAATAGAATAGAATAGAATAGAATAGAATAGAATAGAATAGAATAGAATAGAATAGAATAGAATAGAATAAGGAATGGAATAAGGAATGGAATAAGGAATAGAATAGAATAGAATAGAATGGAATGGAATGGAATGGAATGGAATGGAATGGAATGGAATGGAATAGAATAGAATAGAATAAGGAATGGAATAAGGAATGGAATAAGGAATAGAATAGAATAGAATAAGGAATGGAATAAGGAATGGAATAAGGAATAGAATAGAATAGAATAGAATAGAATAGAATAGAATAGAATAGAATAGAATAGAATAGAATAGAATAGAATAGAATGGAATAGAATAGAATAGAATAGAATAGAATAGAATATAGAATATAGAATATAGAATATAGAATATAGAATATAGAAATAGAAAATGGAATGGAGGGAGAGGAGAGGAGAGAATACATTTGCAATACTGCATCCAGTTTTGGTCATCATAATATAAAAAAGATGTTGAGACTCTGGAAAGAAGGCAGAGAAGAGCAAAAAGGATGATTAGAGGGCTGGAGGCTAAAACATGTGAAGGTTACAGGAATTGGGTATGTCTAGTTTAATGAAAAGAAGGACCAGGGATGACATGATAGCAGTCTTCCAATATTTCAGGGGCTACCACAAAGAAGAGGGAGTCAAGCTATTCTCCAAAGCGCCTGAAGGCAGGATAAGAAGCAACGGATGGAAACTAATCAAGGAGAGAAGCAACCTAGAACTAAGGAGAAACTTCCTGACAGTTAGAACAATTAACCAGTGGAACAACCTGCCTCCAGAAGCGGTGAATGCTCCAACACTGGAAGTTTTTAAGAACAGACTGGACAGCCATTTGTCCGAAATGGTATAGGGTTTCCTTCCTGAGCAGGGGGTTGGACTAGATGACCTCCAAGGTCCCTTCCATCTCTGTTATTCTGCTAATTCTGAAGAATCCTCTCTTCAGTGGTCTCCAGGCTCCCTGTCGGCATGCTCTCCATGTAACACCACCCCTGGTGGGGCGAATTCTTTTTTTTTTTGCAGCCCAAATCAATTCTTCACAGCCCAGGCAGGATAGAAATTGTTCCATCTTTCATCTATTTTCGGATGCACATCCCAGGAAAGAAGTTGGGCGTGCGTTTTATTTTACTTTGGAAAAAAAAAGAAGAAGAATAAAGAATCGATAAGTCTATCTTAAGAGACAGAAACGTGGGCATTTTATTTTCAAAGCTCTCTCGTTTTTTCCTCCAGCTTGGTATTTGGCTTTTAAAAACACACACACACACACACACCCAGACACATTCAGATTAAATTTTATTGGGCGCTCTTTTCGGTTCCCTCTCTCTTCACCTGGACACCCGCCCTGGATATAAATCACTGTCGCTCAGGATAAATGGAGGTCCGTAAGTGCCTCAAAACACTAATGACAACATTCATCAAAAGCTGAGCGGTTCCATATTGAAGGACTTAGTGGGCACCCAAAGCCGTACAGCAACCGAGCTTTCTCCCACGCTGTCCTACAGGCCTCCAGCCTTCTGGACCAGGCAGAAAAAAAGAAAACAAGATTTTTTTTCTATTTGGTTTTTCCCCCCTTTCATCTTTCATCGCCTAGAGGAATTCCTGTCTCTCTAAGCAATCCATTTTTTTTGCGGTTGCCTGCATGGATCTCAGCCTTTGGAAGCGGCATTTCGAGTCCTACGGCTCAGCGTAGGATTCTGAAGCCCCCCGTTTTCCAGAAGGAATTGCAAGGGGTGCAAATGGTTCCCGAGGTTGGACTAAGATATCCCTTGTCAGAGTTATGATGTAGCTCCTCTATCCGGCTTAATTTGTAACCTATGTTGGTTTGTGGGGGCTGCTCGGTGCCGTCTGAGCTTGGGAGTTTTCTTGCAGACGTTTCATTACCCAGCTAGGTAGCGTCATCCGTGGTAGAAGGGAGTGGGGTTCCTGCATTCACGGGTGATGTTCCCTAGTTGGGCAATGAAACATCTGCAAGAAAACAACCAAGCTCAGAGAGCACCAGGGACGCCAGAGTCCTTCCCCTCTTCCTCCTCCCCCCTCTTCCTTCCTCTTCCCTTCTCTTCCACTCCGTACATTCCCTTCCCTTCTAGCACTGATGATGTTGCCTAGCTGGGTAATGAAATGTCTGCAAGAAAACAACCAAGCTCAGAGAGCACCAAGGATCCTACAGTTAGAACTCTTCCTTACTGTCTTCACTTTGTTCTATGTTTTCGTGCCTTGCCTGCACCGATAGTTCTTTCTACCAAGTTCCTTTCACCTATCAAGGGACTACCAAGAGAGCAAACCCCACTCCCTTCTAGCACTGATGGTGTTACCTAGTTGGGTCATGAGAGGTCTGCCAGAAAGCAACCAAGCTCAGAGAACACCAAGGACCCCACAGTCCTCCTCCTCCTCTACCCATCCTCTCCACAAACCCCACTCCCTTCTAGCACTGATGATGTTACCTAGTTGGGTCATGAGAGGTCTGCCAGAAAGCAACCAAGCTCAGAGAACACCAAGGACCCCACAGTCCTCCTCCTCCTCTTCCCATCCCCTCTACAAACCCCACTCCCTTCTAGCACTGATGATGTTACCTAGTTGGGTCATGAGAGGTCTGCCAGAAAGCAACCAAGCTCAGAGAACACCAAGGACCCCACAGTCCTCCTCCTCCTCTTCCCATCCCCTCCACAAACCCCACTCCCTTCTAGCACTGATGACGTTACCTAGTTGGGTCAGGAGAGGTCTGCCAGAAAGCAACCAAGCTCAGAGAACACCAAGGACCCCACAATCCTCCTTCCCCTCCTCCTCCTTCCCCTCCCCTCCACAAACCACACTACTCCCTCTAGCACTGATGATGTTACCTGATAGGTAAAGACATGTCTGCAAGAAAACAGCCGGGATCAGAGAGAACTAAGGGCTCCACCACTCAACCCTGAGCTGCAAATATTATCTTACAAATATTGGTCTGTCTTTCGAAGCCTCCAGTTTGAGAATATTCATCCTCTTAGCACTTCATTCCTGTCTAAGGTCTGGATAAACTGATGGATTTCTGGGGAAATAATGTGAGTAAATTGCCTCATGTTTTTCTTTCGCCTCCCAGTCCTGGATATATTTCTGCCGCCTGCAATTTCAGCCGGGTACTCTCGATCGAGTTATTTACCGGAGTTATGCAAAGAGTTGATTTGGAGATTCGACTTGATTCAATCCTCTCTCTCAATCAAACGGGATAACTGAAGAGCATCGCTGGTTCAAATTGAATCGCGGGACTAAATTGGCGGCGATTGTACAGAAAACATTTTTTTGCCTCCCTAACCCAAACCCGTCGTCTGAACGCAACGCCAGATCAAAGCAAGGATTCAAACTCAGGTGGCACAGCAGAGAAATCAAGCCTCTTGGCCATCAAAAAAAAAAACCACACACACACACACAATCTCGCACACACATTTTTTTTCCAGTCATTTCCCCCCCTCCCCCCAGATCTGTACAGGATTATCTGTAAATATTAGTTTTCAGCGAAACCGTCGTAAAGCAAGGACAGGTGAGCATGGGATGCTGAAAAACGTCCGTAAATGTGTGGTGTTGCCAAGCCCGCAAAGAGTGGTCACATGATCATTGGAGCAGGCAAGCATCCTAAATCCCCTTTTTCAGGTAGGTCGCAGTTTGGAACGGCCGCTAAGCAAACAGCTGGGAGAAGGGATTGCATGGCAAGATCAATCAATCAGAATAGAGCTGGAAGGGAACCTTGGAGGTCTTCTAGTCCAACCCCCTGCTCAAGCAGGAGACCCTAGACCATTTCAATCAATCAATCAATCAGAATAGAGCTGGAAGGGACCTTGGAGGTCTTCTAGTCCAACCCCCTGCTCAAGCAGGAGACCCTAGACTATTTCAATCAATCAATCAATCAATCAATCAATCAATCAATCAGAATAGAGCTGGAAGGGACCTTGGAGGTCTTCTAGTCCAACTCCCTGCTCAAGCAGGAGACCCCATTCCATTCCAGACAGGTGGCTGTCCAGTCTCTTCTTGAAAACCTCCAGTGATGAAGCACCTACAACTTCTGAAGGCAAGCCCTTCCACTGGTTGTCACTTAAATTCCAGGTTGCTTCTCTCCTTGATGAGTTTCCATCTGTTGTTTCTCGTCCTGCCTTCAGGTGCTTTGGAGAATAGCTTGACCCCCCTCTTCTTTGTGGCAGCCCCTCAAATACTGGAAGACTGCTATCGTGTCCCCTCTAGTCCTTCTTTTCTCTAGACTAGCCGAAAAAGTTGCTTGGCACATTGAGAACTTGGCCCGTCCGCAGACAGCTGTGTTCAGCTTGTGTGTTTGCCGCCCTGCTGTGAGCAATTACTGCTTTTCTACCCGTCTTCAGATAATAATAGTTATTTTTTAAAAAAAAAACTGAACAAATATATATATATATATATATATATATATAATAAGCTACAGGGTATTAAGGAACAGGCCTCCGTTTCCTTGATTTTCAAGGGCCTTCCTATCTCCTGCCAGCAGTCTAGTTCCTCGTGACGCCTTCAAAGAGACGCTCTCTAGGAAGGCTAAAAAAATAGCCTTCTTTTTTTCCTTATCGGCTTCCTGCAGATGAGCTTATTTGCCTAATGACATCTCTGAATCCGCCACGCGGCACACACCTCAAGCGAACGGCCAGGGGTGACCTCTCCGAATTCAACTTTTCCTGGTCACTCGTCCTGGTTCATTTGGATAGTTCCATCTCTTTTGGGATCCTGGCTTTGGCTGGTCCTTGCAAACACGTCCGGCTTCCCTTCTTTTTAAGAAGGGGCAGAGATGAAGCACGGGGGAGTGACCCTGAGCTTGTCAGCTGCACAGCCGGCAGGTTCGAGTCCCGAGGGCTGCACAACGGGTGAGCTCCCGTTCCTTGCCCGCCGAGCAGTTCGAAAACATGCCAATGTGAGTAGACTAGTAGGTACCATTTTAGTGGGGAGGTCACAGCACTCTGGGCACATCTGGCACACAGCCATGCTGGCCACATGACCACAGAAAGATCTTCGGACAACGCTGGCTCTCTTGGCCAAGAAACGGAGGTGAAAACCAAGCCGTAGAGTCGGACGCAACTGGACCGTGAAACCTTCGCTTTTAGAGATGAAGCAGAATTATTGATCCCCAACCACAGGAGATGAGCAGCTGCTAAACAGGCTGTCATTTAGAGGGCCATTCCCCAGCCCAGATCTGGCATGGCCAGTCTAGAGAAAAGAAGGACTAGGAGGTGACATGATAGCAGTGTTCCAATATTTGAGGGGCTGCCACAAAGAAGAGGGGGACAACGTATTCTCCAAAGCCCCTGAAGGCAGGACAAGAAGCAACGGATGGAAACTGATCAAGGAGAGAAGCAACCTGGAACTAAGGAGAAACTTCCTGACAGTGAGAACAATTAACCAGTGGGACAGCTTGCCTCCAGAAATTGTGGGTACACCATCACTGGAGGTTTTTAAGAAGGGACTGGACATCCCTTTGTCTGGAATGGTATAGGGTTTCCTGCTTGTGCAGGGGGTTGGCTTAGAAGACCTCCAAAGTCCCTTCCATCCCTATTCTATTGTATTCTGTTCTATTCCATCCCATAATTCTATTCTATTCTATTCTATTCTATTCTATTCTATTCTATTCTATTCTATTCTATTCTGTTCTGTTCTGTTCTGTTCTGTTCTATTCCATCCCATAATACTATTCTATTCTATTCTATTCTGTTCTGTTCCATCCCATAATTCTATTCTATTCTGTTCTATACCATCCCATAATTCTATTCTATTCTTATTCTATTCTATTCCATCCCATAATTCTATTCTATTCTATTCTATTCTATTCTATTCTATTCTATTCTATTCTATTCTATTCTATTCTATTCTATTCTATTCCTATTCTATTCTATTCTATCCCATAATTCTATTCTTATTCTTATTCTTATTCTATTCTATTCTGTTCTAATTCTAATTCTAATTCTAATTCTAATTCTAATTCTAATTCATTTTCTCCAGGCTGTTAGGCTCAATATCTTTTGGGTCAATCCATGAAGATCTTTCTAATGTTCTTACATCAGATCTGCTCCCCTCGTGATTTTGCTCTCTTCCCTTCCACTCTGCTCCTTTGAAAGTCAACCCCTGCTATTATGAATCCGAGGCACATTGCAATCCCTTCTTCCTTCTGCATGCACATGTAAGCCTATCAGGCACCAACAAAAATAAATTAGAAGCACATATGAATCTATCAGTTTAAATAAGTAGGACAGATCTATTCAAATGCACCAGTTCAACTCTTTGCATGATATTCATCCTCTTTTGGCTGGGTGTCCCCACAATGGAGCTCTGACGCCCCCTACTGTTTGCTGTGCCCCAAAAATATATTTTGTCAGCCCTAAGTCTTGTGGACTAGAATTTTGGGAGCCTAGTTCCGGATTTTATTTAGATCTCATGCCAAGTGAACTGTTTGGTCTTTTTATCAGCAGTGGTGTCCTATTTCAAAGGACAGACCCTAAGAATATGAAAAGGACTTTGATAAATATTTTGATTAGTCTAACGGAATCCAGCAAATTGTTTCGGAGTTTAGGGTCCTCTAAGGAGCTATTGCTTGTGACCCAGGCATGGGTCACCAAGCACATGTCTTCAAAGCCTCCTTCTGCTTTCTAAGAGGGTATTAGCATGGATGCATGGATTTTCATGCAATGCTAAGGAATGCCTCGTGTCATCTTAGCAAAGTCTCTTTTTAGCAGCCTTCCAATATCCCAGGGGCTGCCCCAAAGAAGAGGGAGTCAAGCTATTCTCCAAAGCACCTGAAGGCAGGACAAGAAGCAACGGATGGAAACTAATCTAGGAGAGAAGCAAGCTAGAACTAGGGACAAATTTCCTGACAGTGAGAACAACTAATCATTGGAACAGCTTGCCACCAGAGATCGTGGGCGCTCCATTTCTGGCAGTTTTTAAAAAGAGACTGGACAATCACCTGTCTGAGATGGTATAGGTCCTCCTGCTTGAGCAGGGGGCTGGACTAGAAGACCTCCAAGGTCCCTTCCAGCTCTATTCCACTCCATTCCATTCTCACCAGAGCTGAGATGATTCTCAAGTTGACTTCTTCTTCAGCATGGAGGCCTACCTACTTATGGAGAAGCCACATATATCAGATCCTGAGAAAGTATCTGTTTTATATGAATCTCTCTGCAACGGTTTTTTTTTTAATATATATAATAGAAATCTATGGCCCGCAATAAACTCCTCAGCCCTGGCAATGGTGGCTGAGGTTGCTCGGCGTTGAATTTAGCAGCGTCTGAAGAGCTGTGGGTTCTTCCACTTCTCCAGGAGTGATACTTGTTTAAAACTGTAAATAATATCACAAAGAGGGCAGGAGTGTCAAGTCAAGTGCCCCCAGCTCCTACAACGCGAACTAAATCTGTCCACGGAGAACATTTAATCTTGAATTCGCAACAAAGGCTGGCACACGCAGCCGTCTTGATCAACAACATTGAAGAGGGCCGGGCTCTCTTTCCTTCTCACCATGAGATCTAGCCCCTTAAATTAAGTAGGCACACACGCACACCTGCAAAAACCAGTCGTTCGGCTTTGGAATTAATGTGCGTTTCGGGGCTACCGGTCACCAGTGAGAACTGGTCAAAGGGAAGCAGGGTTGGGGAAAGGAAGCTAGACCCAGATGTCAGAGGGACTCATTGCTAAAGCAGATGGCCCTGCAAATAAATGTCTTCTGGGCCTCAGGAGGCCACATTGGACTGCGAGAGGCTCAGCGCCAACTGGCAAGGAAGAGAAGGGAAGGGCCTCAAAGGATCAGCTCACTGGCATTGAGAGAGTCGGTGTGTTTGTCTGAGGTGCATCTGTTCCAAAAATGGCACCCGGATGGGACGTTTCTCCAGTGGAGAAAAGGAGAAACGGATGCCGACAGCAACTGTTGGCTGGGACAAGCAGTGAAAGATGGACAAATCATCTGGGCCAAGCCAGACTGGGTGTTTGCTTGGTGTCCTTTGGTTCCTGTGTCTCAAGTTAGGGTTCTGAGCCCTCCAACTGGACGTCAAGAAGGAGTTTGAGTTGGAAGTTTCCTTGCTTCCCAGAGACAAATGGCTGGTCATGGTGGAAGCAATGTTCTCTTTATCTTCTCCCACCAGGAGGTCTGCAAGATTTCAGACAAGCTTCCTTGTTTCCCCGAAGTTCTCAAGCAGGTTCCACCCAGACAAACAGGAACTCCTTTCAACTTCACCAAGCTCTTGAGCCAAGGTTGGCAGCAGCCTCCTAAAATTGATCCTGACAGAACAGGATCAATAGGGTGGAATAGGAATAGGAATAGGAATAGAAATAGAAATAGAAATAGAAATAGAAATAGAAATAGAAATAGAAATAGAAATAGAAATAGAAATAGAAATAGAAATAGAAATAGAAATAGGAATAGGAATAGAAATAGAAATAGGAATAGGAATAGGAATAGGAATAGGAATAGGAATAGGAATAGAATAGAATAGAATAGAATAGAATAGAATAGAATAGAATAGAATAGAATAGAATAGAATAGAATAGAATAGAATAGAATAGAATAGAATATAGAATAGAATATAGAATATAGAATAGAATATAGAATATAGAATAGAATATAGAATAGAATATAGAATAGAATATAGAATAGAATAGAATATAGAATAGAATAGAATATAGAATAGAATATAGAATATAGAATAGAATAGGAGTTGGAAGGGACCTTGTAGGTCATCTAGTCCAACCCTCTGCCCAAGCAGGAGACCCTACACCATTTCTGACAGATGGCAGCCCAGTCTCTTCTTGAAAGCTTCCAGTGATGAAGCTCCCACAACCTCTGAAGGCAACTCCTTCTCGAAGCACCACCTGTTGGACATCACAACCCACTGGGAAGCAAAAGCTGGGGTCAATAATTCTGCCCCGCCTACGAAGCGGCGGTTCGACGGGTCTTTCTTTGCTCCAGCGTTGCAAATCCCTGGATGTCACCATCGCTTCCTCTCTGGGTATTGTAATTGCCTGCAGCCATTCACACAGGACTAGTTAGCCTAGATCTGTATTCAGACAGCATCCCCCAGTGGATTTGCGGCCCCGGAGGGATTTTATTTCAACTCTTCTCCACGGCAGGAAAGAAAGAAAAAGAACACGAAAAGCCTTCCTCATTCTATCAGCTGCCGCTTCCATCCTTCTCTTATAAACCTCCTCTCCATTTTATTCCAAGTTTTAAAAACCCCAAACCTAACTTCTGCACGGTCACAGCAAAGACAAGGGAACCCTTGCAGATTTGCAAGCTGCAGGACGTCCTCGAGTTACAGCCATTTGTTTAATGACTGTTTGAAGCCATGACAGCACTGAAAAAGTGACTTACAACCAGTCCTCGCACTTACGACCACTGCAGCCTCCCTGCGGTCACATGACTAAAATCCAGGTGCTCGGCCACTGGCCTGTATTTTTCCCAGGGTCACGTGATCGTCATTCCCAGGGGACTTCCAACAACTCATTGGGGGAAGCCAGATCCACTTAACGACCACAGGAAAATAATAATAATAAAATCAGGTTTTTTAAAAAAATATCTGAAAGAGCACAGGGCTCTTTTCCAGTAATGCCAAGCCCAAAAATAACACAGGAAAAACAAAAAAAACCCAGATAATTTAAATACAATGGTACCTCGTTATTCAGCATTAATTACTTCTGGGAAGGGCGATGACTGCAGGCAGTCCTCAACTTACGACCGGTTCATTCTGCACCTGGAAATGGCCAAAATTGAAGTAGTACAGGCTGTCTTGGACTTACACCAGTTCGTTTAGTGACCGTTCAAAGTCACAACAGCACTGAAAAAAGTGAGTTTTGATCGTTTTTCACACTTATGACCGTTGTAGCATCCCCGTGATCAAAATTCAGACACTGGGCAAATGACTCGTATTTATGACGGTCGCAGTGTCCAGGGGGGTCACATGATCCCCTTTTGTGACCTTCTGGACAAGTAAAGTCAATGGGGGAAGCCGGATTCACTTCACAACCACGTTACTAATTGAACAACTGCAGCAATTCACTTCACAACTGTGGCAAGAAAGGTCGTAAAATGGGGCAAAGCTCCCTTAACAACTGTCTCACTTAACAATGGGAATTTTGGACTCAATTGTGGTTCGTAAGTCGAGGACTAACCTGCACTAAAACAAACTTATGTGACTCGCCCTCAGTTTTGGCGGGAAGAACTGCCCGTCCGTCCCTTTTGCTATTACAGCCACCTAGAAAACATGGCCGACTTCCTGTCCGCCTCCTGTGGCCGTCCCCCACTTCCTTTTGTAGTGACTTTCCCAACATGGCCGACTCCCGGTCCTCCTCCAGTGGCTGTCCCCCACTTCCTTTTATAGTAACTTTCCCAACAGATCTGATTTTCTATCTGCCCTCTATGATTGTCCCTCACTTCTTTTTGTAGCGACTTTCCCAACATGGCCAATTTTCTGTCCGCTCTCTATGGCAGACTCCAAGATGGCCGACTTCCTGTCCGCTCTCTATGGCTGTTTCCAAGATGGCCGACTTCCTGTCTGCTCTCTATGGCTGTTTCCAAGATGGCCGACTTCCTGTCCGCCCTCTATGGCTGTTTCCAAGATGGCCGACTTCCTGTCCGCCCCCTATGCCTGTCCCTCACTTCCGTTTGCGGCGCGTCCATTAGTAAATAAACTGTGGCAATATTTGTCAGGTCAAAACGCCTCAGATACCAAATTCGAGGAGTTTTGAATCAGCCAAGTTCTAAATTACTGTGAAAGCATTAAAAAAAAGGAGATAAATCTAGTAAGAATTTTCATTCCTAAACTGTGTTTCCAGCTGTATTTCACATCTTTTAATCTGTTATTTTATTTGTGTGTGTTTAACTCTTACAGGAAGGCCTCGACTTGGACCACAATTGAGCCCGACGTTTCTGATGCTAAATGAGGCAGTTGTTACGTGAGTTTAGTCCCCCTTTTATGCCCTTTCTTGCCACAGTTATTAAGTGAATCGCTGCAGTTGTTAAGTTAGTATCCTGGTTGTTAAATGAATCTGGCTTCCCCCCGTTGACTTTGGTTGTCAGAAGGTCACAAGAAAGAAAGAAATCAAGGAAGAAAGGAAGGGAGGGCAGAAAGAGGA
Organism: Azemiops feae; assembly: GCA_023970755.1. NCBI lineage: Eukaryota > Metazoa > Chordata > Lepidosauria > Squamata > Viperidae > Azemiops > Azemiops feae. The sequence continues at coordinate 27,792 of JALGBA010002918.1, read as the reverse complement.
AGGGAGGGAGGGAGGACAAGAAGGAAGGAAGGAAGGAAGGAAGGAAGGGCAGAAAAAGGAAAAAAAGGGAAGGAGGAAGGAAAGAAGGAATGAGAAGGGGAGGAAAAGTAAGAGGAAAGATGGGTGAATGGAAGGAAGGAAGGGGAGGAGGGAGAGAGGATGGAAGGAAAAGAAAGAAAGAAAAGGAAAAAAAGAAAGAGAAAGAAAGAAGGAAGGAAAGAAAGAGAAAGAAAGAAAGAAAGAAAGAAACTCTCCAATCTGTTAACAAGCCACTAGGGAGAATTTTAAAACTCTTTCCAGCTCCCTGAGGAAAGGAGAAGAATGAATAGGTGGAGGAAAAATAAACTTGGCAATATCTGCCTGGTGAGATGAAATGGTGGCAGTTTGTGTGTGTGTGTGTTCCCATTTGGTGAAAGAAATAGACAAGATGGGTCAGAAAGTGTGGAAGATCACTTGGACTTTTCCCTACAAAGAAAACACTCTTGATAGGGAACATTTTATACCAAGGATTCTTCCGTAAACACATTATACCAGCAAGCACAATTTTACAGGGTCATTTTTTTTTCTCTCTTGAACTAGGTGGTAAAAATGTCTGTTCTTTTTTTTTTTTTTCCCCTGCGGTACGCTTTTACCCGTTGATTTCCTTTCTGGGATGATTTTGGTTCCACTTAAATAGGTTCTCGGATTTTATGAGGCCATTCTTACCCAGATCATCTTTTTGACATCCTCCCTCCCTCCCTCCATCCCCTTCTCAAATAATCCATCTAATTGCTTCTTTAAACTTTATAATTTGCAAAGTGAACACTGTGCTCTGGATCATGTCGGATCGCTGACTCTGAACAGCGGTAAAAGGAAATAAAAAAAGAGCAGATGAAAAACAGAGTGAGAGAAGAATCAGCTATGATTTATTTGACATGTAAATAGTCAAATAAAAGAAAGTTCTTCTTCTTCTTCTCCTCCTCCTCTTCCTCCTTCTCCATCTCCTTCTCCTCGTCCACCTCCTCCTCCTTTCCAGATTCTTCAGGCTTTACTTCAATTTTGGATGAGAACTTGCATAGCACTCATTGAACTGGTGATTCAGCCTGACCAAGGTAGGCAAGTACAACTCACTTCTTCAGCCCTACGTTCATTAGAGTAGATATTTCGAACTCAAGGCAATTTGTCAAGAAGTTTCTTCCTTTCTTCCTCACAACTTCACAACTCTAAGGGATCTTGGTCTGTGAGGAAGAGCACGGTCCCCAATTGATACTTTTATGGCTACATAAATCGGACACGGGCCTCATCCATCTTAACGTAGAACCAGCCTGGTGCTCTTTGATTAGGATCCTACTGATGTCGCCATTGTATATGTCTATACAGGTAGTCCTCGACTTACGATCACAACAGCGCTCAAACTTTCCGTTGTTAAGTTGAGACATTTGTTCAGGGAGTTTTGTCCCACTATACAACCTTCCTTGCCACAATTGTTAAGCGAATCACTGCAGTTGATAAATTAGTGACGTGGTTCCTAAGGGAATCCGGCTTCCCCCCGTTGACTTTGCTTGTCAGAAGGTCGCAAAAGGGGATCACGTGACCCCCGGGGGACGCTGCGACCGTCATAAGTACGAGTCAGTTGCCAAGCGTCCGAATTTTGATCACGTGACCACGGAGATGCTGTAAAGGTCGTAAGTGTGAAAAACGGTCATAAGTAACTTTTTTTATTGCTGTTGTAACTTTGGACGGTCATTAAATGAAGTGTAAGTTGTGGACTACCTCTACAATGTACATATGCATAGGTGTGTGTGTTTGTGTCTGTTTGTGTATAAACACTTAAAAGTTCCTAAATTCTTAAAAAGTTTGTAAAACATTATAATGGATGTTTTTTGGGGGGGGTTGTTAATGTTTTTCCCCTTTCAGGTTAAAGAATTTGAGTGCGTATATTAAATTGTGTGAATATAAATGATGGCAGTTTATAAAGATGAATAGGTATGGATGGAAATGTGTGCTATTTCCCACAGCAAAAAAAAAAGCAAGAGATGGTTACTGTAACCATCTCTCCCTTTCTCTCTCTCCCTTTCTCTCTCCCTCTCTTTCCCTTTCTCTCTCCCTTTCTCTCTCTCTTTCTCCCTTTCTCTCTCTCTCTCCCTTTCTCTCTCTTCCTTTCTCTCTTTCTCCCTTTCTCTCTCTCTCCCTTTTTCTCTCTCCCTTTCTCTCCCTTTCTCTCTCTCTTTCCCTTTCTCTCTCTCCCTTTCTCTCTCTTCCTCTCTCTTTCTCCCTTTCTCTCTCTCTCTCCCTTTCTCTCTCTTCCTTTCTCTCTTTCTCCCTTTCTCTCTCTCTCTCTCTCTCCCTTTCTCTCCTCTCCTCTTTCTCTCTCTCTCCCCTTCTCTCTCCCTTTCTCTCTCTCTCTCTCTCTCTCTCTGTATGTGTGTGTTTGTGTATAAACAAACATGCACCTCCTTACACACAAACCAATGTTGACAGGATGTCCACAAACCGAACTGTTGGGAGGCGTTTTTGTGTCCCCCAAATGATCTTCAGAGCCGAGATGCCGCTGATCCTGAAATTGATCGGTTGCAATGATTAAGCAGCGGGGGTGGGGTGGGGGGGACTTTGAAGTGAGAAAGAAGCCCTGGATTTGTCTGGTTTTTCTCTTTTTTTTTGTGGGAGGGGGGCAAGGTTGGAAAGTTGGCACTATTGGGCCTTTTTGATGCTTTATCCCTCTCCCGCTATTTTGTTTATCCTGCCCGCTGTATGGCCATCAAAGGGCTGGTTTGTGTAGCTCCAACCAGGCGATGGATTTGCTCAGAAGCCTTTTCCAAGCCTGGTTTTCTGTCCTTGGGTTCAGCAAAGAGTCAAAACAGGGGGAAAGGATCAGCAGCCTCAGCAGCAGAGATTCGTTTGGCAGTCGGCCGCTGGCTCCGTGCGGCTCCCGCGTTAATTTGCAACAGGTTTATTATGATTATCGTTTGCGGCTTTTTTCAACCCTACCAGCAAGAGGAGAAAAAAAAAGGGAAAAATAAAGTTCCAATCAGCTGCTGAAATCTATAGGGCAGAAGCAGCGTGGTCCGTTGCTCAAGAAGGATATTTTTGTGTGTTTGGTGGCCTTAGGGTTATTACTACTTTTGGGCGGTTATTGTTTATTTTCATTTTTTGCATGCTGGAGCGCAGAGCTGCGATTTGAAATGGTATCATTCCTGTTTTGCCAAAGGCTGGAGGAGGCAGTCAATGCATGAATGGCGTTCAGGATTTTAAAAAAAAGCACCAAACGGGGAGAATATAACCATTTCTGTGCAACCAGCATCAATTGCATTGCAGCCGGCTTAAGTCTTGGATAAACCCTTCCAGGGACTTTGTACTTACCAAGCTGTAGTTTTGAAAAAGAGTTAGTAGAACAAAAACAAATCAAACTTTTTGTTTTTTTTAATTTTAATTTTTCCTTTTTCACTTTACAATTTACAAAACAAAATACATTTTTTTCTTCCTTAACAGTAGTGTGTCCTCTATTCCTTACATTTATTTACAGTTGGTTACATAGCTTTCCTACTTTTTTGTTCTTTGATCTAACCAAACATAGCACTTGTTCCATAACTCGTAATAAACTTCATAGATATGTCCATGTAGAAGGCTTGGCAATCCTACTTTCCCTTTTGCCGCCTTCTGGATATTTTAAAAATCCATTTCAATGGCTCAGTCTGGATTTTCCAGCCCTGGAACTTTGAACATCTAATATAGAATAACAAGAATTGGAAGGGACCTTGGAGATCTTGTAGTCCACCCCCCCCTACTCAAGCAGGAGACCTTATACGATTCCAGGCAAATTCCAATCTCTTCTTTAAAACCTCCAGCGTTGGAGCACCCACAACTTCCGAAGGCTGATTGATTGTTCTCACAGTCAGGAAATTTCTCCTTAGTTCTAGGTGGCTTCTCCCTTCCTGATGGTATTTTCCATCTCTGGCCATGAAAAACAAAAAAATAAAAATGGGAGGGCAGATTCGAGGGTGGAGAAATTATAAGCTGCATTCAATTCTGCTCCTCAAAATGAAAACTGGAGCGGAGAGTTCTTTAAACACTTTTTTTTTCCTTATCTCCAAGTTGTACACCTCTTGAGTTCTGATAAAAAGACAATTTTCACACCCCTGAAATCTAATCAGCCTACCCATTTGAACCGTGGATGAATTGTCTTCTCCTTAACTGGATTTCAGGAAGAGAGTCACTGAATGTGTTCCCAGCACAGTTTAGGGAATCCTTGGAGGCAGGGGGCAAATTCCTAAAAAGCCCTCCTGAAAATATCATTTCAATCTTGAGAGTAGGGAGACTTACCAAACTTTCTGGTAAGTAGTTCACCCAACACTGGGAGAATTAATTGTGTGAGGGGTCACTAACCCCTTTGGGACAGTTAACTGGAACATTTGTGTGGGTTAAAGAGTTGGCACAAAACTCTTAACAAATAACCTGTAGACAAGCAAGCTGACTCTAAGGGCGGGGTTAAATGCATCATCAATTTGAAGTCCTTGTTCAGCCACAAGAGACCCACATCCAAGCCCCATGGGAATTGTCTTGACCCTTATTTGGCATCAATTTAGCTTGAACATTAGTTGACCAGATCCTTGTGTATAGGTAGCAGAAATAAACCCTTAATACTTTGAACTCGGGGCACGATGGCTGAGCGGTTAAAGATGCTGAGTTTGTCAGCTGGACAGCCGACAGGCCGGGTTCAAGACCCGAGCATCTTATAATAATAATAATAAAGTTGGAAGGGACCTTGGAGGCCGTCTAGTCCAACCCCCTGCTCAGGCAGGAAACCCTATACCATTTCGGACAAATGGCTGTCCAGTCTCTTCTTAAAAACTTCCAGTGTTGGAGCATTCACCGCTTCTGGAGGCAGGGTGTTCCACTGGTTAATTGTCCTCACTGTCAGGAAGTTTCTCCTTAGTTCTAGGTTGCTTCTCTCCTTGATGAGTTTCCATCCGTTGCTTCTTGTCCTGCCTTTAGACGCTTTGGAAAATAGCTTGACTCCCTCTTCTTTGGGGCACCCCCATAGATATTGGAACACTGCAATCATGTCCCCCCTTGTGAGACGGGATGAGCTCCCGTTCCTTGCCCCAGCTCCTGCCCACCTTGCAGTTCAAAAACATGCAAATGTGAAGGCATCTCTGGAGGTTCTCAGTCCTCCAGGTCACGGTTGTCCTCCAAAGGTGCTTTTTTCAGGAGGCACTTGGACTTCCTTGTTTTTCTCTGAAGACATTTCCCTTCTCATCCAAGAAGCTTCTTCAGGTTCTGACTGGATGGTGGGAGAATGGAAGGATTTATACTCCTTGCAGACCGCTTGTCTCGCCTTCCGGAGTTTTGGAAAAGGCGTGAATCCCCTCTTTTTTGTGTGTGGCTGTCATTCTCCCTAGGCCCATGAAAGGTTGATGCACACCTCAAGGGCCAGGAGAATAGCTGGGACAGAAATCTTAAGATTCCTGCAAAGTCTTAGCATCTGGGACTTTGAGAGATGCCCTATTGAGGCATTTAAGCTTGCAACTGGCAGTCTCTTTGTGTTGCCAGCATCTCCAGACCAGCCCTCAGCTGCTGTTTCCCGCCAGCCCTAGCCCCAACTCCCATGTTCTCCTGTAACCCTGGAGTGCTTTTTTGGACTTCTCCGTGCCCAAGGCTATGAGCTTGATGAAATAGTCCCGTTGGCTCTGATTTTATCTGGATTTGCTCCTTCTCCCCTGCCTTGGTGGGGGTGGGGACGGAGAAAGAGGCGCTGACATCCCTCCGCCTCGCTCATGCATCTTTCTGAACATCAGAGGATGCATTTGCTGTCCTTCGGGAAGCATGCTAATGAGTCAGCTACAGGTAAGAGATAAGTGGCGAGAAAGGGGAGATTAGAAAAGAGAAAGGCGGCCTTTTCATCACGATGAAGAATTTAGACTTCAGACACAGAAGCTCTCTTTCTCTCTCTCTCTCTCTCTCTCTCTCTCTCTCTCTCTCTCTCCTCCCACCCCATCCTCTTCGCAAAGCTAGGATGCTAATGCTACCGAAGCTAGCGATAATGCACAAGAAAGGGGTCCGGGCGTCGTCCTTTGATCCAACGGGGAAATGGGCCTGAATGTATCTCCATAACATCGGCCGGCTTTCCAGTTTTTGTTATTTTATCGTCCCTCCCTTGAGCAAGGGCCAGCTTCAGCCAGGAGATGCCCCCGCCGGATCAGCCAAAGGAAATGCAGCTTTGGGGAACGGGGGAAACGTTGCTTGGCTCACCCATTTCTCCGCCCGAGTCTAGGAGATGCGGGTGACCCCGGGGAACGCGTTCACATTCTCCACTAGCCCGTTGGAAAGAGTGGGATTGGCTCGGGTGCAAGAAACCCGGAAGAGGAGTTGAGTTCAAAGCAAAAAAAAAGGCTTTGAAGGTGAAGGTTTCCCAGGTCACTTGTGTTCAACTCTAGGGAGCATTAGTCATCTTCGTTTCTTGGCCAAGGGAACCAGCGTTGTCTGAAGATAATTTCTGTGGTCATGTGGCCAGCATGACTATCCACCAAAGATGCTCGGAGCGCTGTTGCCTTCCCACCAAAGTGGTACCTATTAACCTACTCGCATTTGCACGTCCCAAAGGTGCTTTTTTTCAGGAGGCAGCTGGACTTTCTATGTTTTTCTTTGAAGGCGTTTCGCTTCTCATCCGAGGAGCTTCTTCAGCTCTTGACTGGACGGTGGGGAACGGAAGGATCTATACTCCTTGCAGACCGCTGGTCATTTGCACTCTTTCGGAGAGTCGTTGAGGCCACTTGGAGGTTCACCTGTGTCCTCGTCGTCACCTGAGTGTGGGTGTGGAGCCTTCTTGGCTGCAGGATGTCTTCTGCCCTGGGACCCTTCCCTGTTGGAGACGGGCGCAGGCTGTTGGGGATGAGTCCGTGTTGTCTGCATCTCCAACTGAAGCGCAAATGGGTCTTGTAGTCTGCAACGTTTTCTGGAAACCTGTTCATACTCTTGCCTAATTCAAAAGGTGTTCATCCCCAAGTGCATGGCTAAATGTCTATGGAGATTCTCCCTCATCCAGGTCAAGGTTGTCCCAAAGCTGCTTTTTCCAAGAGGCAACTGGACTTCCTTGTTTTTCTTTGAAGACGTTTCGCTTCTCACCCAAGAAGCATCCTCAGCTCTGACTGGACGGTGGGGCATGGATAGATTTTGTAGCCTGCCATGTTTTCTGGAGATCCGTTCAGACTCCCTCACCCTTCGAAGGAGGTTCATCCCAAAGGGCATCGCTAAATGTCTATGGAGATTCTCCATCATCCAGGTCAAGGTTGTCCCAAAGCTGCTTTTTCCAAGAGGCAACTGGACTTCCTTTTTTTTTTTTTCTTGGAAACTTCCCAAGCAAGCTTCTCAACCACGCCAGAGATCCAGTTATCCCTATGAACCACCAAATCTCGTAGATCCTTCCTCTTGGGATTACCGCGGGCCGTCTCCGCGCACAAGGCTCTGTTTTTGCAGCGTCAGGAGCCCGAGGAAGGTCATCCCATTTTCTTTGCTTTCCCCTCCTCCAAAAGATCTGTACTCCACGTTCTCCCATCTAAGAGGGGTCCAGAGCTGCTACTCTTGATTGTTCCTGGAGTTTCCCCTAGCAACATCCAGACTACGTTCTCTTCTCCCATCAGCAGTGGAAGGGAAAGGATGGATGGATGGATGTCACGCGGGGGTTAGAGAGAGCTGCCCTCGGTCTACTCCATCCTTTTCCCTGCTAGCTCCAGAGCTGCTGAGAGGCAGAGTAATTGTGTCTGAGCCATTTTTCTAGCCATTTGCACCGCTCATCCCCGGGCGAATTGTGGTGGGGGGCTGAGTGAAGTCGTTAAACCCTAATCGAAATCAGCTCATCAGGAATCGGTGTGGGGGGGTGTCTCCTAATTAATCGCAGCGGGGAGTTCCGTGGCCACTCAAAAATGGCTGGAGGCTGCCAAGAAGAAAGCCAGGGAGCCAATGGGGAAAGGCGGGTGTGGTGGTGTGGTTGTGGGCATGGCTTGGCTAGGTTTTCCTCTAGGCTGGTGTGGATATTACACAGTGTTCGTAGACTCTTAAGCAGGATAGAAGTTGTACACCATCAGGCTATAGAAGCTTGAATTAAAGGCCGGGTTCTTTCTTCTCCTCCTCCTCCTCCTCCTCCTCCTCTCCAGAACTTTACTCCGTTCTAGCACTGATGATGTTCCCTAGTTGGGTCATGAAATGTCTGCAAGGAAAAAGACCACCAAGGACCCCACTGTTCTCCTCCTCCTCCTCCTCCTCCTCCTCCTCCTCCTAAACCCCACTCCCTTCCAGCATTGATGATATTCCCTAGTTGGGTCATGAAATGTCTGCAAGAAAACAAGCAAGCTCAGAGAGAACCAAGAACCCCACACTTCTCCTCCTCCTCCTCTTCTCCAAAACTTTACTCCATTGTAGCACTGATGATGTTCCCTAGTTGGGTAATGAAATGTCTACAAGAAAACAACAAAGCTCAGAGAACACAAAGGACCGCACAGTCTTCCTCCTCCTCCTCCTCCTCCTCCTTCCTTCCTTCCTCCTCCCCTTCCTTCCTTCCCTCCTTCTCCCCTCCTCCTCCTTCTCCCCTCCTCCTTCCTTCCTTCCTTCCTTCCTTCCTTCCTTCCTTCCTTCTCCTCTTCCTCCTTCCATCCATTGCTTCTTGTCCTGCCTTCAGGTGCTTGGGAGAATAGGTTGACCCCCCTCTTCTCTGTGGCAGCCCCTCAAATATTGGACAGCTGCTATCAACCAGGAGGAAAAACTCTTTTCTCCTCCTTTACGTTGTCCTAAAGGCCACAAATTTGCCCCCAAACCTTCGCATTTCCGAAAAGTAGACTCCACCAATTATCATTTTGGGAAAACCACGGAAGTCTTGTTTTGGGACTCTGCCCTCTGCTTGTTTGTTCACAATGGAAATGTTTAGCTTGCCACCATACAGACCGGTTCCTCACAATTAACAGCAACAAGCCCAGCGTGCAAAATTAGCAAATGCGAGTGTCGTTCCAAATCAGCTTTCTTGTGTTCCTACGTTTCCCCCTGCGGCCTTCCCCCTGGAGGTTTCTTTTAGTAAATAGAGAAGGAGGAGAAATAATAAAAGAGCCTTTGTGCTTTCCAGTTTTTTCTTCCCTCCCCCTCCCCTCCCTCCTCTTCTCTTCTCTTTCAAAAAGAAAGAGAGAGAAGAAGAAGAAGAAGAAGAAGAAGCGAGAAACATATTTGATAACTCATTTTCTCAAAAAGCACTAAGGCAAAGAAGGACCTGGGGAATTTCTCAAAGTCCTGTTCTCAAAAAGAGACCCCTGGCTTGAAAGCTCATCTTAAAACATAATTTGCTGGTATGGGGAGGTTATACAGTGAGGTGTGCAAATGCAAAGCACCCTACGGGAATTCTCATCCGGGTTGTTGTTTTTTTATTATTATTATTATTTATTGTGGCTCTCAGTGGCTTTTTTTTTTTTTTGAGAGAGAGAGAGAGAGAGAAACAGAACAACACAAAGCTGAGTTGAACTCCCTGGTGCTATTTGCATATCAATGCTGAAAAGAAATGATAAATTCATACCAAATGTTTGAAACTTTTCTTCCTTCCCTCCCCTTCCCTTTCTGCTTCTTCCTGCCTTCTTTCCTTCCTTCCTTCCTTCCTCCCTCCCTCCCCCTTTCCTTTTCCCTCCCTCCCTTCCTACCTACCTACCTTCCTTCCTTTTTTCCTCCCTCCCTCCCTTCTCCTCCTCCTCCCCCTCCCTCCCTCCTTTCTTTCCTTTCCTTCTTTCCTTTCCTTTCCTTTCCTTCTTTTCCCTCCCTTCCTTCCTACCTACCTACCTTCCTCCTTCCTACCACCCTTCTCCTCCTCCCCCTCCCTCCCCCTCCCTTCCTTTCCTTTCCTTTCCTTTCCTTTCCTTTCCTTTCCTTCTTTTCCCTTTCTGGTTCATTTCTTTTCCCTCCCTCCCTCCCTTCCTTCCTTCCTACCTACCTATCTTCCTTCCTTTTTTCCTCCCTCCTCCTCCTCCCTCCTTCCCTCCCTCCCTCAAACCCTTGCCATGAGCAAGAACTTAGCAAAGATCCCAAAAGCCAGGCTGCAAATAGAGGCTAGGAAGACCTTTTCCTGGGGAGTGGGAAATCTCACTAACATTTGCATAGGGACAGTGGCCGCCTTGCTAAAAGACCCTGCCAAGATTCTGTTTCCTAGAAATGGCTTTGCGTTTCTTAAGTGGAGAGGGAAAATTAAAACAAAAAAAAAAAGCCTTACAACCTCTCAAAAAAAACAAGTCATATCCATGAAGCTCGGACTGAAATCTCCCAGCAGCTCTCAAGTGCTCCCAAGGGCGAAGGGTCAGCATTGAGGAAATCATTGTGACTCATGTTTTTGAAATAAATGTGGTTTGTCGGTCACGGCATTGCTGAGTAGTTCTTAATTTTTTCCAGACTTGCTGCCTCTCCTCCCTTCTCTCTGGCTGGGCTGCTTGCAAAGATCCAAGGCATGGAAGTCGGGCAACTTGTGTTGGCAATTGGGATGGCAACAAGGTGGTTCACCAGATCCCACCAGATCCTTGGGGGGAAAAATGATTAGAATAATGATAGAAGCATGGGAAGGGAGGGAGGGAGGGAGAGAAAGAAGAAAGATAGGGAGAAAAGGAAGGAAGATAGGGAGGTGAGGGAGGGAGGGAGAGAAAGAAGGAAGAGGGAGACAAGGAAGAGAGGAAGGAAGGAAGAAAGAGAGAAGGAAGAGAGGGAGACAAGAAAGGAAGGTGAGGGAGAGAGAGAGACAAGAAAGGAAGGTGAGGGAGGGAGGAAGGGAGAGAAAGAAGGAAGAGGGAGAGAGGGAGGTAGAAAAGGCAGGAAGGACGGGAGGTAGAGAAGGAAGGAAGGAAGGATCCTTGTAAAAACTATACCGCGCCAATGAAAGGAAAAACGTCAAAGATTGTTCTCTTGACTTCTCCGCAAACACAAAAGAAGCATATTTCAGGAGGCCGGGCTTTCAGCTCAGCGTTCCAACTTCGGTTTAGTTTGTAGGACTCGGCCTCTGCCCTCCCACCGCTCGCTCTTTCCTCCACCCTCCAGGCTTGAGGAGGCTAGAATTAAACCGAGGGGCCCACAGCCCAGGCAGCCCACCTCCCCAGGCAGGCAGGGAGCCATCCCTCGCGACGACGCCCTGCCGAGTCGAGAATCGCCTCTTCTCTTGCTCTGGGCTGGGCGATTTGCACCTTGCAGCCTGGCAACAGCTCCCGGTAAGCCAGACAACTGCTGAGCTGAAAATTTCTTCTCTTACCACCGTCCGTCCCCGTCAGCCCTCTCCGCACCTCCTTACGAAATCTGATGGAAAAGAAATTGCATTTGAGGGAACAAATCACAGGAGAAGGGAAATGCTTAATGGGCCCAGCTCCTTGTCTGTTGTGAAATGGGTGTGGGTGTGGAGGGGAAGGTCCTCTCTTTGACTCCCTCCAGCAGGCTGGACATTGGACAGCCCTTTTGTCTGAAATGGTACAGGGTCTCCTGCTTGAGCAGGGGGTTGTACTAGAAGACCCCCGCCCCCCAAAGCCCCTTCCAGTTCGGTTCTTCTCTCCTGTCATTTCTGATCCATTCTTTTCCAAGGACCGGAGCCGCCTCCTCCAACAGTAGGGTTGACTTCCTCCTCTTAGGCCAGGGGTAGGCAACCTTGGCTCTTTTATGACTCGTGGACTTCAACTCCCAGAATTCCTGAGCTGGCCTTGCTGAGGGGAAAGGGAGAGGTTTCCAAGCTGAGCCATGCTGGCTCAGGAATTCTGGGAGTTGAAGTCCATGAGTTATAAAAGAGCCAAGGTTGCCTACCCCTGGCCTAGGCTTTGCAAGTTGGTGTAGCTGTGTCCATAAGCCTTTGACGCTCAGCCCTTCCACCTCCAGGGTGGCCCTTTTCAGATTAGGAAAAGCGGGTTCCCAGATGAAAAAAAAAAATCAAGAAACATATTCAGGAAGCAACAGCCTGCCCCTTCTTCCTTCTCTTCATCCCCAAGGGGATTGGCAACTCATCTTGGGGGGCTTTTTGGAATTTGGAAGGGACGGCAGCCAAGGAGACTTATCTAGCAATAGGGAACGGTGTGATAGAAATAATTTGCCAATAATCATACAAAAACTCTTAAGTTGTTCTGAGGCTCAAATTATACTTAAGGAATCACCGGAACCGTCTGCGTCCTGGAGGTGTGGGTGCTCCATCGCTGGAGGTTTTCAAGAAGAGATTGGACAGCCATTTGTCTGGAATGGTATAGGATCTGCTGCTTGAGCAGGGGGTTGGACTAGAAGACCTCCAAGGTTCCTTCCAGCCCTATGATTCTGTCCTTCTAAGAAACCAGCTAAAGATGTTCTGGAGAAGTTCTACACCGTCCTGAAGCAGGATGTAGACAAGAGAAGGTTCTTCCATGGATGAAGCTTCTTCCATGGACGGAAGCAATGCTCCAATATCTAAGGGTCTACCACAAAAAAGAGGGGGTCAACCTCTTCTCCAAAGCACCAGAAGGCAGGACAAGAAGCAACGGATGGAAACTAATCAAGGAGAGAAGCAACCTAGAACTAAGGAGGAATTTCCTGAAAGTTAAATGAATAATCAGTGCCTCCAGGAGTTATGGGTGCTCCTATAGTGGAAGTTTTTAAGAAGAGATTGGACAGTCCCTTGTCTGAAATGGTGTAAGGTTCCCTGGCTGAGCAGGTGGTTGGACTAGAAGACCTCCAAGCTCCCTCCCATCTCTTGTCATTCTGAATAGTTGAAAGGCATTAGCCATCTTTGCATCACGGATGACAGCTTCCCATCAATTTCAACCTCCCTTCTGTCTTCAGGAGATGCTATCTCAAAAGGTCAATTTCCCACCCCCCCTTGCCAGAATATCCTTGTGACCCTATCCATCGGACCCCATTATTTTGTTCTACACACCAACCCCCGAGATAACATCCATCAGATCTTCTCCACGTGCGTCTCTTTCCTGCAACCCCCCCCCCTCTTCCAAATGAAGCTGTTCAGAGTTTAAACACACATTAAAGATGTTTAGAAAAATCAACGCCGAACAATATTCACCGCTGGCTGACGTGGGCCAGAAATTGCTGAAAAAAACAAGGGCCTCGTTTCATGAAAAAACAAAACAGGGATATTTCCTTTTACCCAGGTATTTTATTACCATAGTTACAAGCCCCAATGGCTGTCAGTTCTAATAAGATATTAATTTGAAGGATGCCCGGATGACAGTAACTGAGATTGGGAGTGAAAGAAACTGCCAAGGACTTGGGATAGGTGTTTTCTCCTCAAGCGTGCTGCAGGGCAAATATTCCAGAGGTAATTTCCACTAAACCACAAAAATCTTGCAGTTTAGTTGTCTTCTTCTTCTTCTTCTTCTTCTTCTTCTTCTTCTTCTTCTTCTTCTTTTTTTTTTAAGGTAATGATTTCCTGAAAACCTCTCAATTTCTCCCAATGCAACTCTTTTCTCATTAACTCTTCCATAGCTGTCCCTCGCGACTCGTGCAGGAAAATTGAGAGAGATGGAGTCCTAGGACCAAGAAGGATGCAAAAAAGGGAATCCAGGGCGGGCGAAATGCCATGTTCTGGCTCCTGTTTTGTTTATTTCCTTCAGTTAATTTAATTTAACTAAACTCTTGGAACTGGAATAATCGAGCGAGAGTTGAGATACGTGGTAGGTGGAGCTAAAATTAACAGGTACGAAACCAAAATGGGCAGAAACATCCTTTCTTCGCTTGACTCTCATATTCTTTCTGATTCTCCTTCTCACTTGTCCAAGCAGGAAACTGAGGGAAAGGAGAAGTTGCACTTGCTAGAGGTTTGAACTGATTTCTTTTAACAGGCAGTTAATAAAATAACTGTGCCTCCAGGGTCCATTCCTTGACATAGTCTCCTCCAGATTCTTCCCCATCACTTCCAGCTAACACCACAATCGCCCATTATACTAATTAAGAGTTATAAGGAAGGATTTGATCCTCTCAGTGGAAACTACATTATTCTCTCTACTTTGTAGGTATTTTCACCCTACTGCTAATCTCTTGTAGCAGGGAAGACTGTTGGGGAAGAAAAAAAGAAAGAGAGAGAAAGAAAGAAAGAAAGAAAGAAAGAAAGAAAGAAAGAAAGAAAGAAAGAAAGAAAGAAAGAAAGAAAGAAAGAAAGAAAGAAAGAAAGAAAGAAAGAAAGAAAGAAAGAAAAGAAAGAGAAGAAAGAAAGAGCAAAAGAAAGAAAAAGGAAAGGGAAGGAAGGAAGGAAGGAAAAGAGCAGAAGGAAGGAAGGATAAAATAACAGAACTGGTAGGGATCCTTGGAGATCTTCTAGTCCAACCCCTTGCTCAGGCAGGAAAACCCTATACCATTTCAGACAAATGGGTGTCCAATCTCTTCTTAAAAGCCTCCAGTGATGGAGCACCCACAACTTCTGGAGGCAAGTCGTTCCACTGGTTAACTGTTCTCACTTTTAGGAAATTCCTTCTTAGTTCTAGGTTGGCTCTCTCTTTCATTAGCTTCCATTCATTGGGGAAGGGAGACGGAAGGAAGGAAGGAAGGAAGGAAGGAAGGAAGGAAGGAAGGAAGGAAGGAAGGAAGGAAAGGAAAGGGAAGGAAGGAAGGAAGGAAGGGAGACAAGGAAGGAAGGAAGGGAGACAGAAGGAAGGAAGGAAGGGAGACAGAAGGAAGGAAGGAAGGAAGGAAGGAAGGAAGGAAAGGAAAGGGAAGGAAGGAAGGAAGGAAGGAAGGGAGACAAGGAAGGAAGGAAGGGAGACAGAAGGAAGGAAGGAAGGGAGACAGAAGGAAGGAAGGAAGGAAGGAAGGAAGGAAGGAAGGAAGGAAGGAAGGAAGGAAGGAACCTTCCTCCCCTTTGTAAAGAATGTGGTAGAAATACGTGGGAAGGCATCTCAAAAGAGCTTTTCTTTCTTATAATTATTTTTTTTAAAAAATAATAATATCGGGAGAGTTTTCCCTTCCTGACCCAGTTTTAATAAAGGCGGTCGCGCACCCAGAGGCCGTGTGCCTCAATCCCCAACTTTAATAATTCGGTGGCACGGAAAGCGGATTTTGATGCAAAGTGGCGCTGGCAGGGAAAAGGAGAGACGTATATCGGCTTCCTCTTGAGCTGTGCCAAGATTTCACTCAAGGTGGCTTCAACCTTCAGCTCTCGCCTGGTTATTTTTATCTCTCCCTCTTCTCTTTGGCAGGCTGGCGTTTCCTCCCCATCTCTCACCTCCTTTTAATAGTACAGGCACCACCTGTTTAGAATAGCCTGCCCCCCGTACAAAGAGATTACTTTTGCACAGAGGTATCAGCACAATCCCAAAACGGGGGTTTCCGTTGCAATTAAGAGCTGCTGGTGATTACCCACGCTCAAGTGATTTGCAAGGGAAGGCTATCAACGCAACGGCATTAAAACGTGTAAGGAGCTTTTTAAAGAAAGTACACAACTCTTTTTCTCCTGTCTCGGCTGTCTTCCCCCAAGAGGGTCCTTGCGTTGTTGTTTTTCCTTAATGGTTCCCACTGCAGGTGGCTGGTTCCTTTTATAGGTGCTGAATGGGGACTTCCTTCTCATTCCCTCTTCCTTCCTTCCTTCCTTCCTTCCTTCCTTCCTACCTACCTACCTACCTACCTACCTACCTCAAAATTATAGACTTTGTTAGGCTTCATTCTTCCTTCCTTCCTTCTTCTCATTCCTTCCTTCTTCCCTTCCTTCCTTCCTTCCTTCTTTCCTTCCTTCCTTCTTCTCATTCCCTCTTCCTTCCTTCCTTCCTTCCTTCCTTCCTTCCTTCCTTCCTTCCTTCCTTCCTTCCTTCCTTCCTTCCTTCTTCTCATTCCCCTTCTTCATTTTTTCTTTCTTCCTCCGCCCTTCTTCTCTTCCCCCTTCCTGCCTTCCTTCCTTCTTCCTTTCCTTCCTTTTCCTTCCTTCCTTCCTTCCCAAGAATAGCCTCCTCCTGCTGCTCCTTCCTTCCTCCTCCTCTCCTCCTCCTCCTCCTTCGCTATTATAAGTACATTTATAGTTTACATTAATAGTTTAACCCCCTCCCCCCTCTCTCTAAGATTACAACATTATTTTCTCTTTGGGCCAAATTTGAAAATTTGGTGGGGCTATGGCTGGAGATCTCCTAGAACAGGGGTAGGCAACCTTGGCTCTTTTATGATTCGTGGACTTCAACTTCCAGAATTCCTGAGCCAGTCATGCTGAGGGGAAAGGGAGAGGTTTCCATGCTGAGCCATGCTGGCTCAGGAATTCTGGGAGTTGAAGTCCACCAGTCATAAAAGAGCCAAGGTTGCCTACCCCTGTCCTAGAACATCCACCCTAGGCCTACTCTATCCATGATGCACAAATTGTTTTGACAATTTGACCACAAGGTACAGAGATCTCTTTGCTGGCAGCAAATAATCATATGCATTTCTACAATAAAGTTGGGGAAGGCCTGCCACACTTCTGTCCTGTTTACCGCCAAAGTCTAGATCACGATTAGCCTTGCTCATGAGACATCTATGGTGGGATTCCATCCCAACATTTCATCTGGTTATACTACAAAGCTCTCCCTGGTTGTCCACGATAGTTGAGATATCTATGGTGGGATTCCATCCCAACATTTCATCTAGTTATACTACAAAGCTCTCCCTGGTTGTCCATGATAGTTGAGATATCTATGGTGGGATTCCATCCCGACATTTCATCTAGTTATACTACAAAGCTCTCCCTGGTTGTCCATGATAGTTGAGATATCTATGGTGGGATTCCATCCCGACATTTCATCCAGTTGTACTACAAAGCTCCTATTCAAAGCTCTACTTGGTTGTCCATGATACCTGAGACATCTGTGGTGGGACTCCATCCCAACATTTCACCCAGTTGTACTGCAGAGCTCCCCTTCAAAGTTCTGCGCAGTTGTCTCCATTTCCAGGGGAGAACTGGGCAACTTCCTCTCCATCTTACAGTGACATTCAAACGTATACGAACAAGCCATCCATCAGCACCCTTCCTATCCTAATTCCTACGCATCTCTTCTCCTTTGGATAATATATTCAGATGAGGATTTAATGGATTTTCGAAGGTGTGAGTTGTCAGACAGTCGAAAGAAGCCACTGACAGGGGAATTATGACTAATCTCTGGCGTTCAGGTTGATCCTTCCAAAGAATTTTTTAAAAAATAGGGGCCTTTCTCTTCGTGAACCGTTGGAGAAAAACACAACGTTCTCCACCCTGCCTGGAAAGCTGGGGGGAGAAAAAAAAAAACTTTGCCCCCTAAGTAAGTGGCAAAACCAACACCTAAGCTAGTTACATTTCCTTTCTACGTAATCTTTCCTCGCTCTCAAATGACACCAGGTCAACTGTGATTTGCATCTGGAATATCAATTTTCAGGGCCATTTTTTTAAAAAAAGAATCTACAGTATTCAGTACTGGGCTGAATATTTGCCCCCCATTTTTTTTTAAAGGTGCTTCCAGCTGGGAAGGGATTTTTTTCTCCCCCCCCCTTCTAATCCAAATAATTGAGTTTTAGACAAAAAAACCTGTTTCGTGGAATGTGGTTTTCGCCTTCCTAAATCCCCATAGCACTCTTAACCTGTGTCTTGACCCAGCCTGGTGGGCATAGACCAGCTATAACTGGCAAAACATGCCAGTTATCTTTTATCTCCTGCCACACCAGAATCCTAAGGGACTCCTATTTGCTGAGTTCCCTGAGCTCTTTCTTTCCTATCGACAACACAACCGGCACAAACTTTTATTAGCATTCCCCCCTTCCCAGCTGCTTGTGGGTTTCCCCGACACCCTTTATTACAATGACAATAATGATGAGAATAATAATCAAAGGTACAGAGTACAGAGAAGAGCAACAAAGATGATCAGGGGACTGGAGGCTAAAACACACAAGGAACGGTTGCTGGGATTGGGTATGTCTTAGTTTAACGAAGAGAAGGACGAGGGGGGACAGGATAGCGGCCTTCCAGTATCTCAGGGGCTGCCCCAAAGAAGAGGGAGTCAAGCTATTCTCCAAAGCCCCTGAAGGCAGGACAAGAAGCAACGGATGGAAACTCATCAAGGAGAGAAGCAACCTAGAACTAAGGAGAAATTTTCTGGCAGTTAGAACAATTAACCAGTGGAACAACCTGCCTCCAGAAGCGGTGAATGCTCCAACACTGGACATTTTTAAGAAGAGACTGGACAGTCAATGGTATAGGGTTTCCTGCCTAAGCAGGGGGTTGGAGTAGATGACCTCTAGTCATCTAGAGGATCTTAGGAGAGTGGGATTGGACACACAATTTATTTACACAGCGAATTGTGTTTATCAAAGACCGAGAGACAAAGGGGGGGGGGAAATACTAGGCTGTGTTATATTAGAGACACAGAGAGAGAGAGCACACACACACACATACACACAGAGACACAGACACACACATATACAGAAAGAGAGTTTTCGTGTTTTTTTTTTTTAATTTTAAATCTGCAGATGGAATGCAGGCTAATGTTTACACTGCCTGGCGCTTCTTCTACTTGCCTCGGCAGTTGAGGATCTTGCGAGGTGACCTCTGTTGTGTTGGTTTTGTTGCTGTCTGCCAAAAAGGCAGAGCTGCAATCCTTAGCTCATTAAGAATATAGTGTCCACTCGCTTTTATGAAGCCGCCTGCACCGATAGGAATCGGGAGCTGGAACTGGCTAGCTTAATCCACTGGAAAACATGACGACTGAATAATGTCCCAAGCTGTCCACGGGTCGGAGGCTAAAAAGCGAATCCTAAGGAATCGTATTAATCACCGTGATCATAATCGGAGGAGATGACAGCAGCTTGCCCATGCTGGCTGGTCTCAAAAGGAGAAGGAAGGTCAGATACGATATATGTTTGGATAGGAGACTTAGGACTGTAGAACAGGCTGCTTGCTGCAGATCCCCGAAGAAGCCAACATTAAACATCTTGGGGTATCGTTGTGAAGAGGATAGAAATCTGTCTGTGGAATTACGCCTAATAAAAAAGATCGATAAACAAAAGTATTATCTTTGATTTGACATGTGATAACAGCGGCAAGAATCATATTCACACAACTGAAGAGGTTTTTAAGAAGAGACCGGACAGCCATTTGTCTGAAATGGTACAGGGTTTCCTGCCCGAGCAGGGGGTTGGACTAGATGACCTCCAAGGTCCTTTCCAACTTTTTTATTATTATTATTATTATTATTATTATTATTATTATTATTATTATTATTATTATTATTATTATTATTATTATTATTATTATTATTATTATTATTATTATTATTATTATTATTATTACAAGGAATACCACCAGAGGAAAAAATAATTTTTTTAAAAAATACTAGAATGTGCGGAAAAGGACAGACTTATTTTGAAGTTGAAAGAAAAAGAAGAAACATTACCATCAGACTTGGGACTTGTTTTATCAATGGCTGGAGAAAAGAATAAAGGATTAGGAATTAAATTTGGTATTAGTGAATGATAAACTCAGGCAACACGTTGTCGCATAAGTACTATTGAATTGTATGAGAAAAAATTAATAAAGAATTTACCCCCCAAAAATATATCTCTGTGGAGTCATTAGGGATCAAGCTAGATTCAGCATTGATGGAAACTAACCAAGGAGAGAAGCAAGCTGGAATTAAGGAGAAACTTCCTAACAGAGAGGACAATTAACCAGCGTTACTACGTATACGCAGGAGAATCACGAATGACCCAAAATGCATATTCTGGACCACCAATTCAAAACAAAACTGACTCCAAAATTAGCGAATCGAGTGCATTAGCAATCAGGAGATTCTTCATCGCCAGGAAGGATGCAAACATTCACACCAACACAAAAAACTGAGAAAAGGGTGAGACCTGAGGCCTTTAGGGGATCCAAGCTGCCTTACACACACCTTTGCTTTTAAACCTCGCATCTGCAGGCTAAATATATATATATATATATATATTTTCCCAGCATCTCTTGCTGTCATTATCTTGCTAAGCATGGACAGAGTCAGAGCGGAATAATTAAGACCTTTATTTATGAAGTTTCCTCAATCATTTCCATTAGTGTCGCACAAATTAATTTACATTTTCTTTTTGCAACATTAAAAAAAAAAAAAAAGGTCACAGCTCCTGCCAAAATGCAGTGCCTGTTTTTCTTATCAGTTACTCCTTGGATACCACATATATAGAGAAAAATAAAAATCCCAGAACAGAAAGGACAAAGCATGTCATTAATTTTGTATGCCTTCACTTACTCCTATTACATAGTTTTCTTGTTCCTCATCTAGAATTACAGAATAACAAAGAGTTGGAAGGGACCTTGGAGGTCTTCTAGTCCAACCCCCTGTTCAAGCAGGAGACCCTATACCATTTCAGACAAATGGCTGTCCAGTCTCTTCTTCGAAACCTCCGGTGATGGAGCACCCAAGATTTCTGGAGGCCAGCCGTTCCACTGGTTAATTGTCCTCACTATCAAGAACAACTCGCCGACATGCTGGAAATGTAAAAAGGTACATGGAACATATTATCATCTATGGTGGACATGCCCCGTTGCGAAAAAATACTGGACTAAAATAAGAAGATGGATGGAAGAAATAATAGATCAACCTGTAGACTGGAAACCAGAGATCTTCCTGCTGGGTATTTTAAATAGAAAATATAGTAAAGAAATACGGTACTTAATCTTACATATAACAACGGCAGCAAGAATAGTTTACGCACAGTTCTGGAAAAATGAGAATATACCATCAGAGGAAGAAGTGATAAGGAAAATCTTAGACTGTGCGGAGATGGACAAATTAACAAAAGAGATAAAAGAAAACGAAGACACAGAGTACTATGAAATATGGAATAAGTGGTATAATTGGTTGGAGATTAGAAATAATAAATGAAAATAAATGTGGAAAGGTCAAGAAAGGGAAAATGTCTGTATAATAATGTATAATAATGTATAGTAATAATATGTATTATTATTAGTATGAAGTATAGTATGAAGGAAGAAAATGGAAATAAGAAACAATGGGACAACAAGGACAAATATTTTTTAAAGAAGAATAAGGGGGGGGGAATGTAAATAATAGAAGATTACCGTTACGAAATTGCTGTTTAAAAAAAAAAAAAGGAGTATACACTGTGTGTTTATGTGCTGTTATGTTTTGTTGTTTTAAAAAAATAAAAATATTAATTAAAAAAAAAAAAAAAAGAAACTTCTCCTTAACTCCAGGTTGCTTCTCTCCTCGATTAGTTTCCATCCATTGTTTCTTGTCCTGCCTTCAGGTGCTTTGGAGAAGAGGTTGACCCCCCTCTTCTTTCTGACAGCCCCTCAACTATTAAATCATTCAACAGTTACAAGGTCTCCTGCAGTTGGACTTAAAACTTCTGAGATCCCTCCCAAACTTTATGTTCTATGTTTTAGGACAATTTGGAAGCAGAATATTCCTGTTTTCTTCCAGGGGACGTGGAAGAAGATGCCAGACGTCTTCTGAGGACACTTTGTGCATTTCCAGGAGGTCGTTCACTAGAACAGGGCTTTTCAACCTTTTCACCCATTGTACCACTTTTAGGATATGGCAACACCCGAGTACCACCAGTCGCCTAGCAAGGTGTCAAAAACTTGATGACCAAAAAAAAAAAAAAAGGTGATAAAGTACAGATAGTCCTCGACTTACAACAGTTCGCTTAGTGACTGTTCGAAGTTACAATGGCACTGAAAAAAGTGCCCCCCAAGCCACAGCCGAGCAAGACACCTGCTTGCCCGCCCGGCGGCGCTCTTCTTCCTGTCCGAGGTTTTCATTGTTGTGAGCATTTCTGTTGAGGATTGGCAGCGGGGGTGGGGTGGGTGGTGTTTGGTTTTTATTCCCCCCGTCTGCTGGGTGGTTGCAGCAGGTTTTGGTCACTTCACATGACCCTGGGACACTGTGACCGTCATAAATATGAATCAGTTGCCAAGCATCTGAATGTAAATCACAAGACCTTGGAGATGCTGCAACATTCCAGCTGATTGGCGCTTCTTCTGGGCTCAGCAGAAGCACCAGGATCAGCGCCGAGCTCCAGCTGGAGCCTGGCGCTGATCCTGGTGCTTCCCCTGAGCCCTGACAGCCCTGAAGAAGCGCCGATCAGCTGGAAAGCGGCACTGATCCTGGCGCTTCTGCTGAGCTCTGACAGCCTGCAGCTCCAGCCATCTCTCGCTCAGGCTTGTGAAGTGCTGCCACCGGTTCAGCTCATTCCCCTCCTCCGCTACCACTTTTCTAGGATGGTCGCGTACCACCTGCCAGGTGCCAATGTACCACAGGTGGTACCCGTACCACTGGTTGAAAAGCCCTGCTCTAGAACATCATGAAACATCTCTTTTCCAGCCAATGGACTTCTTGCAGTGCATAAATCTGACCTACTCAACTTGGTGCATTCAGGAAACGAAATGAAACTTCCCATGGGTGAGACTCAACCATCCAGGTCTTGGTTGTCCCAAAGACGCTCCTTTCAAAAGGCAACTGGACTTTCTTGGGTTTTGGTTTTTTTCTTGAAGATATTCCACTTCTCATCCCAGAAGCTTCTTCAGTTTTCAACTGAATTGAACTGAACAAGAAGCTTCTGGAATGAGAAGCAAAACATTTTCAAAGAAAAAAAAAATCCAAGAAAGAAAGTCAAGTTGCCTTTTGGAAAAAGGACCTTTAGGATTCCCATTGATGGGCTGCCCTGTTTTCTATATATCTATTCCACATTAATGCTCCAAGGTATAGGTTCTCCTGCTTGATCAGGGGGCTGGACTAGTAGACCTCCCAGGTCCCTTCCAGCTCTATTCTAAGCCATGTCTTAAGATCTCTGACCACATCTGAACATCTTAGTGCATGCTTCATCAGATTTCTGTATTCGTAAGCAATAAATAATTTCAAGAGAAGATCCGTTCAATCTCTTCATGAAAGTCATGAAAGCTGACAGACCTTAATCAAGCCTCCCCACAATACAAAATACACCATCAAAGCTGGTCCCAGCCAGAGCATAGAACAACTCAAAGTAGTAGTGCAAGATCAGAAGACGTGGAGACACCTGGCCCATAGAATCGCCAAGAGTTGGACACAACTGAATGGATATCATCATCATCACGACACAAAAAAAGTGGGGGGGGGGGAGAGAGAAGAATAGAAGTGCTGGTGTATCCCAAATAAACCCCTCCCCAAATAAATGGGTCTGGCTGTAGCTTAGGAAATTCTAAAGGTGAGACCACCTATTCTTGAAGGCTTCCTTAAATTAGACTGACCGGCTCAGTTGCGCAACAAAAGTAGACATCTCCCTACTTTTTCAACATTAGCCTAAGTTCCTCTTCAGTCCATGTTTTGCCTTCAAGCAAGGCTGACCTCAACTGCCTTAAGAAGACATGACGGCTGAAGTCCCGGTCCTTCCACGTCAAGAAGGTGTTTCTCCGCAGATAACGGAACAAGCCCAGTTTGCGGTTCAGGGCTGCTTTGTCCACCCCTTCTATGACAACTAAGACAAGGCTGGCCTTGCTGTCCACCAGTTGCCAAGACTGAGCCACCTCCAGTTCGAAGTTACACCAACGGCTTTCCAGGAAGTGGTCTGAGACAACAGCGATGACTTTTCGGCTGGTCTGGAATCCTTCTTTGATGATGTTGGTGATGATGGAAACTCCAGGGATGAAGTCCCGGTAGAAAAGACAGAGACGGAAGTAAGGTAATTCCTCTTCCAGAGGTTGCTGCAGTTCTTGCTTCACCCACTCCTGGTCCTTACTGGAGAAGATCACAAACGCATCATAGACAGTTTCCGTCTCATCTGAGGATCTGTTTCCAAGGAACAACACCATGGTATAATAGAGGTAGAAATAATATTTATAAACCAGAATCGAGATTATGATCAGAACCAGAACGAGGGTCACTGAAACAGCCACTATAGTTGTGCTTATCCCGCAGGACGCCAAGTCAAAACCCATCACTGGGACATTTTTTAAGTCCAGGGGGGTAGAGCAGACCATGTGGTCGACGTTTTGAAGGAGAGTTGAGGAGTTTTTGGTCCACCGCAAGAAGTCCAAACGGTCACAAGAGCAATCAAAAAGGTTCTCCGAGAGATCCAGGTGTTTCAGACCAGCAGGTAAGTTCTTAAGATCTTCTTCCGTCAACGCGACCAGCTGGTTGTTGTGAAAGTCCAGGGTATTCAGAAGAGGGGTGTGCACGTAGGTCTCTGGATGGAGACCTAGCAGTTTATTACAGCTGACATTCAACAGCCGGAGTTCACGGAGGTTGGTTAAGCTGCTGAGAGATATATGTCGGAGTTGGCAATTGGAAACGTCTAAAAAATGCAGCTCCGTGAGGTTCCGGAAGTTGTCAACCAGCTGATCGTTTGCAAATCGGCTGCCTGCCATTTTGAGCACGCGCAGCTTGTGCAAGCCACAAAACGAACACTCGGCGATCACCGTGGTGGCCGTGTAGGAGATATCAAGATAAATGAGATTGTGGAGACAGAAAAACGAAGGAACGGTTCCGGGCGAGGCGAGGGCGGTGCGTTGAAAATCCAAATATTCCAGCTCGGCTGGTCCACTGCATTCAATGCTTAACCTGATTTCCGTGTTGAAGCTCAAATTCAAGTACTTCAACTTGGGAGCTCCCTTCATGAGTTTAACCCAGGACAGTTGAGTGACCAGCCTGTTAACACTCATGTCCAAGGTCTCCAAGTTTGGGAGGCCTTCAAAATAATCCTCCAAGTATATGAGATTGTCATTGTGAGTGATGCGAAGGGCTTTTAGTTTCTTTAAGGAAGAGAGACTCTTCGCAGGCACCATGTCCGGTGCAGAGTCCTTAAACTCAAGTTGGTCGATATTGGAGTCATTTGGGAACTGAAACTCTTGGTCGATATCGGTATGGACCAACCGCAGCCTGGAAATATTGTTGAGACAAGGCGAGAGGGTGCTTTCAGTTTCCACGGAGTCTACTTGAATGAGAGTGAGCTCCTGCAAATGCAAGTCACACAGGACATCTAAAAGGCTTCTGTCAATGGATTCCAGTCGACGGATGTTTCGGTAGTCTCCTAACACTAAACTGTTGACGTGCGAACCGGACATATTCTGGAGGCTAGCTTGCATAATTCCGCCATTCTCAAAGCAGCCTCTCAGAACCAATTCCTGAAGGTGGAGTCCCTCAAAGGCATGCCATTCGATATATTTTATATCATTTCTAGACAGCACCAGTGTCAGGTTCCGGCTGACTAAGGCATCCAGGTCTCCTACCAAGGCGGAGGTGATCTTGTTTAATCGGAAGTTCAGATGCCAGAGAAAGATTAGGCCGGAGAAATATCCGGGGAGCTTCAAGGAGTCGATGCGGTTGTGGCTCAGATTCAGCTCTTGGAGAGAAGTCAAGTGTCCAATGGGAAAGCTGGCCAACGAGAGCAGATTGGTTTCTACAGCAAGCAGTCTTTGCAAAGAGGGTAAATCGTGAAAAGCCCTCGCTCCCAAGATCTGGAGAGGATTGCCTGTCAGGATCAAGGCTGAAAGCTGGTTGAGTCCAGCAAAGGCATGGTCTTCAATCTTCCAGAGATGACACCTATTGGAACAGGATGGGAAAAGAAAAGGTGAAAGTTCATAGGTGCACGTATCAGTCGAGGTTGGATTTTATGCTATCGTTTTTTTGCTCCCCTCTAAGAGGAGGTTTTGAAGTATTTCTACTTTGCTCCTTATGCCCATCCATCTTGTAAATTTGCAGGATTCTTTTCCCCCCCCACCATGTTTATGTATACATCCGAACTAGACTGTACTGTTTCTCTGTGGTGTAGGGGTGTGGGGGTGGTTATATGCATAATCTTTTGTCATGTTTATGTAGTGTATATTGGAGGCGGTTACTCTTTGAGAGCTGAATGCAACGAAATTTCATTTTAATGTATGCTGATTAATGTACATTTAAAGTGACAATAAAGTTTATTCTATCCTATCCTATCCTGTTTCCTATCTTCTGTTCTGTTCTGTTCTATCCTATCCTATCCTATCCTATCCTATCCTGTTTCCTATCTTCTATTCTGTTCTGTTCTATCCTATCCTATCCTATCCTGGTTCCTATATTCTGTTCTATCCTATCCTGTCCTGTCCTGTCCTGTCTCCTATATTCTATTCTACTCTACTCTACTCTACTCTACTCTACTCTACTCTACTCTACTCTACTCTACTCTACTCTACTCTACTCTACTCTACTCTACTCTACTCTACACTCTACTCTACTCTACTCTACTCTACTCTACACTCTACTCTACTCTACTCTACTCTACTCTACTCTACTCTACTCTACTCCACTCCACTCCACTCCACTCCACTCCACTCCACTCCACTCCATTCCATGACCTCGATAAAGATTACATTGACAGTCAAGAACTGTAAATATGCAATCTGATTCAGATTTGCAATTTAAACCACGCCCAAAGACAATGGGTTGACTTGGAAAAGCTCCAATAGGATTGAACAGATTGACCCGCTTTGGCTCCTGGATCTAAATAGTCACTTAGATTGGATCTAACAGATGTCAATTCCAAACTTTGCACAGCTTTCCCATCTGACATATTTTATACAAGTTTAGCATTTTCTCACATCTGGATTCTGCTTTGAATCAGGACAAAGGTGGACACTGAAGATTTGCCTTTTCATAAGAGAATGAATTTGAGAACTTCCTCATTCAGCATAAAATTTAACTCTTAGGAGGGGAAGGGGAAGTGAGAACAATGTGTGCGTTAAAACAAAAAGTTAACCAAACTTTTTAAGACAAGTGTACAAATACATCGTTCAAGAAGGCAAAGGGGATTAATTTGAAAAGGTTGAAAGATATGAAGGGCTATTTATTTTTCCTACACACAAACACATATGCACACACACAAAAAAAACAACAACACCCCTGTACTGAGGACTGGTACGTTCTAAAAAAAACATCCCTGTTAAAGTCAAAATGCAAAAAAAAACTAAGACTGCAGCCAGCTCCTATTTCAACGAAGATCAAATGTGGAATTTAGGAAAAGTAGAATTGTACTTGGATCCAAAGTCCCAAACCTAGCTGGGTTAAAAAAAAAATAACTCGCCCAGATTACTTTACTTAAACTGGCTTTCCCGTTCACCGGTTTTAAGTTCACACAACCGATTGCCGTCTGTCAAGGACCCAGGAAACGGAGACATGGGTTTTACAGAAGGAAATACGTCCCCCCCCCAAAAAAAATATGGTCCTCTCCTACCTCATCTTCGCATCTTTTCCGCTGAGACTCCTTACCTAGCGAGGTCCAGAAATCTCAGCGCAGGAACTGCTGAGAAATCATTTGAGTGCAGGATTCTCAGTGGGTTGAAACTTAGATCCAAGATCTGGGTGGTGTTTGGGATGCCGGAAGGGATCCTAGTAAGGTTCAGCTCCATGCATCTGTATGAGTGACCTGGGATTGTCTGGAATTAGAAGAGATTAGAAATTGAAGCTGCTGCTTCCTTATAATCCAAGGGGGTCCCTGGTGGTCTCTGAGCTCGCTGGTTTTCTTCCAGATGTTTCATGACCCAAACTAGGTAACGTCATCGGTGTAACCGGACTGATCACGCGACCTAGTTTGGGTCATGAAACGTCTGCAAAAAAACAACCAGGTTCAGAGAGCGCTAAGGATTCCACAGGCCTCCTCCTCCTCCTCCTCCTCCTCTTCCTCCTCCCTGCAAACCCCATTCCCTTCTAGCACTGATGATGTTACCTAGTTGGGTAATGAAATGTCTTCAAGAAAACAACCAAATTCAGAGAGCACTAAGGACTCCACAAGCCTCCTCCTCTTCTTCTTCTTCTTCTTCTTCTTCCTCTTCCTCCTCCTCCTCCTCCTCCTCCTCCCTGCAAAACCCATTCTCTTCTAGCACTGATGATGTTACCTAATTGGGTAATGAAA
>JALGBA010002917.1:0-79794 GCA_023970755.1 Azemiops feae | reverse complement strand
CACTTTACAATGCCTTGGTAAGGCCACACTTGGAATACTGCATCCAGTTTTGGTCACCACGATGTAAAAAAAACGTTGAGACTCTAGAAAGAGTACAGAGAAGAGCAACAAAGATGATTAGGGGACTGGAGGCTAACGCATATAAGGAACGGCTGCTGGAATTGAGTATGTCTAGAGAAGGACGAGGGGGGACATGATAGCAGTGTTCCAATATCTCAGGGGCTGCCACAAAGAAGAGGGAGTGAAGCTATTTTCCAAGGCGTCTGAAGGCAGGACAAGAAGCAATGGATGGAAACTAATCAAGGAGAGAAGCAACCTAGAACTAAGGAGAAACTTCCTGACAGTTAGAACAATTAACCAGTGGAACAACCTGCCTCTATTATGATTATGATTATGATTATGATTATGATTATTATGAATATTTAATATTGCATGTACTGACAGCAGCGAGAATAGTATTTGCCCAATACTGGAAAAATGAAAACTTACCAACCGAAGAGGTTTTAATTAAGAAAATCTTAGAATGTGCAGAAATGGATAGATTGACTTTAGAGATCAAAGAGAAAGAGGTTTCAGTTTACTTTAGAACATGGGATAATTTTTACCAATGGTTAGGAAAACGAACTAGTGAGAAATGAATGTGATATGTTATTTTGAATATATATTAGTAAGAAGAATGATATGCATTGACCAACTGATACTGTTTATGATTATCGTTTATCATATTTACTACAGCTATTTACCATTATATTAATTAGTGTTAACTGAACATATGTACCCGAACAATAGTCTGTTTGCTAAAGCTTGAAAATGTTATTGGGGGGTAACCCCAATGTTGATCCCAACCCTGTCCTAATCCCAATCCTGATCCCAACCCTACCCTAAACCTTAATCCCTACCCCGATCCTATTATATCCCCAACCCTATAAAACTCAATAAAACTTTTAAATCCGAAAAAATGACAGAAAGCCACACTTAATATCCACTCTTGAAGGATTCAGCCGGAAAGATCAAAGACCTCTAGAAGCAACATTCCAAGATAAGACAAATACTTTCCAAGAAGAAATTTATGCAATGCTACGACAGATACAAATCATAATAGCTCTAAACCACGAGGAGATTAAACACAACTTTGATAACATAAATGAATACACTTCTAATTTAAATTTACAATCAAAAAACATTCAAAGAATGATGGTAAAGAATGAACAAACAAATCAGATAACAGAATATGAACTAGAAAAAAATGACTTAATTGGCGAAGCCACAAATGAAGGGAATTATAACTTAATACAAACAAGAAAAATCTCACAAGATTTGGATACAACAATAAATATGGAAAAGATACCTTATGCATTAGAACGTCAAAATAAACCTGAGAAGAAAGAAGACTTAACAAAATGGACACTGCTAGGAGAATCACTGTTTGGGAGAAAAAAAGCATACATCTTACGTACTATGTATCCTCTACTTCTAACAACAACTACAAAAATACAAGAACTGTTTGACAAGTCGAAAATATTAATTTGGAAAATAATTTGGCAAAGGAAGAAGATTAGAGACGGGCTTAAGAGACTTGACTCGCCCTACCAGATGAAATATTATACGAGCAAACACTTGTTTGAATATGGCTAAATAAACAAATAACTTTGGCTATAAAGGGGCTTTAGAATAAGTGGGATAAGAGATATAAGTAATATGGTATTTTTTGATAAGATACAAAATGTAAAAATATTGGGATGATGAAAGTGAAGGAAAAGTTTGAACTTTAAAGACAAATTAAGTTTGAAAAGATTTGGGATTAAACGATTGAAATATTGAGGGGAAATTAGGCTTAATAAGAACTTTGAAAAAAGGATATATAGTGATTTAATTAATTTTTACAAATAGAAGTGAAATATAAATTGATTAGAAAAGATGTTATAGGTAGATGTTATGATAGATAAGTAGTATAGTATTTCTATAATATATGAAATATGAAAATACTGGCATGAATTGAGCTTAAACAAGATTTATGAAAATAAGATATATGGTGAATCAATAAGATGACTTTTATGAAAATAACATAAGTTGATAAGAAAAAAAATGCTATATATGGATGCTATTATTGTTGGTATAAATATAGAAGAAAATGTTTTTATTTAATCATTTATATATGAATAATATCAAATATCAAAAATTATATTTGTTTAATGCTGAAGAAGGAGAATAATATTGGGAGAAGAGAGGATCAAGGAAATATATTATCAATTGATATACTAATTATGGAAATATAAAAATTAATTATTATTGACTGTTAATTAACTATTATTGATTGTAAAAAAAATTCATGAACCAAGACAACACGCTGTACACCAGGCACTAAGGTTGTTATTGTAAAAAATCAATAAAACTCTTACAAAAAAAAAAAAAAAGTGGTAAGGATAGGGGAAGGAAGATGTACTTTTCTCATGCGACGCAGAAAATGTAGGTGCTGCTGTGCCCGCTTCACCAGTGTCTCGCTGTTGAGTGACCAAGCCAACAAGAATCCTTTAAAACAGTGGTCCCCAACCTTTGTGGCTTGGTGGCCTAGTGGAGAGGGGAACCGGACTGCACAAGCGGTGGGCCAGCACACATGTGCAGCTCAACTTGAGCAAGCAGCAGGCCGGCGTGCATGTGCGTGCGGCTGAACTTACACAAGTTGAGCTGTGTGTGCACTTGTACCAGCCCGCCGCTTGCTCAAGTCAAGCTGCGTGTGCACGTGCGCGCCAGCTCATGCAGCCCAGTTGCAAATAGGCCACGGCCCGGCAAGCTTTAGAACAATCCATGACCTTTCAATACCTTAATCTAAGTTCTATTAATAAAGAAATTCTGATTAAACAACACACAAAACAATATGTTCATATCTAATGTATTTTATTGAGTTATTGTGGAGGTTTCTGTACAGAGCAGGGAGGGATGTTGGACTTGTCTGTTTTATGATTTTGTCTATGTTAACATTCTGTGCATTGCAATTGTTTAGAAATATTTATAGTAAATATTTATAATATTTATAGGATGCCAGTGGCATTCAAAATCTGCTTCTGTTCTAGCCTGAAATATATATTTTAAGCAAAAATAGCCATATAGAAAAATGTAACTAAATAAATTATATCACTTATTAAGTATATTTTACCATAGACCAGAAATGTCAAACTCGCAACGTCACGTATCGGAACTTTTCCCCCATTGCTGGCAATGGGGTGGGCGCGGTTTCCTTGTGACGCGTCCGGCCCATGGGCCGGCAGTTTGGCACCCCTGCCATAGACCATGGCAGTCTACAAAACTACACAGGGTCACACTTGGTTAGTATTTGAATGAGAGGCCACTAGGAAAACCCAGAGTTATAGATTAAACTAGGATTTTTTTTTATAAAAAGTGCAGACGATGATGGGAAACCATTTCCATATCATGTCATGAATGTAAGTCACCTGGAAACAAGTTCAACCTAGACCTCACATTTTATCAAAAGTTAGGGTTAAATCAGTTAAACATGGGAAAGCTTACCTTCATTTTTGTCAGCATCTAACAGGTTCTGAAATTCTGTATGAAAGATCTCTAAGTGTTTTTCAATTAGTACTTGTTCACATTTCCGTGCTAGTTCATCTTGCGTGCTCTCATGTAGGTATACCCGAACCCTACGCTGTTCCTCCAGAAGACGACCTTCTGCCTGTAAATGAATACATTTTATGAAAAAGTGATCCCTAAACTCCAAATGTGACATCATTTTAAAGTGCAACTCTTGTTAGAAAAAAAGGCATGCCATAAATAATTGTAACTGCTACATGGAACAGCTGCCACAAATTCCAGTTTCAAGCTACAGTGAGGGAAAAAATTATTTGATCCTCTGCTGATTTTGTACATTTGCCCATTGACAAAGAAATGATCAGTCTATAATTTTAATGGTAGGTTTATTTTAACAGTGTGAGACAGAATAACAAGGAAAAAATCCAGAAAAACGCATTTCAAAAAAGTTATAAATTGATTTGCATTTTAATGAGTGAAAGAAAGAAGTATTTGACCCCTTCAAAAAACATAACTTAGTACTTGGTGGCAAAATCCTTGTTGGCAATCACAGAGGTCAGATATTTCTTGTAGTTGGCCACCAGGTTTGCACACATCTCAGGAGGTATTTTGTCCCACTCCTCTTTGCAGATCCTCTCCAAGTCATTAAGGTTTTGAGGCTGACGTTTGGCAGCTCGAACCTTCAGCTCCCTCCACAGATTTTCTATGGGATTAAGGTCTGGAGACTGGCTAGGCCACTCCAGGACCTTAATGTGCTTCTTCTTGAGCCACTCCTTAGTTGCCTTGGCCGTGTGTTTTGGGTCATTGCCATGCTGGAATACCCATCCACGACCCATTTTCAATGCCCTGGCTGAGGGAAGGAGGTTCTCACCCAAGATTTGATGGTACATGGCCCCGTCCATCGTCCTGTCCCCTTACCAGAAAGCACCCCCAAAACATAATGTTTCCACCTCCATTGTTAAAATAAACCTACCATTAAAATTATAGACTGATCATTTCTTTGTCAGTGGGCAAATGTAAAAAATCAGCAGGGGATCAAATATTTTCCCCCTCACTGTAGCTCTTTATAAGATATATAAAATAGGTTTATAACTACACTTAACTGGAAAGCAAGCTCACAGAGCCTCCATAGCTGACCAATGTTTTCAGGGGAAAGGGGGAATTTAGTTTTACAAGGTAAAAGGTGTGGCTTCAGACTTGCCCAGGTTTAGGGCATCTATTTTATCTTTAAAATGTCTGAAAATTCCCCTATGTCATTTTTTTTCTCCTTGGGGAGATCTAAGGAGTGAAATGTGCCATAGGTAGCCCTTGACTTACAACCAGTTGCTTAATTACCATTCAAAGTTATGAACTTCAAAAATCTACTTACAACCTGTCCTCAAAGGTACGACTGCCCCCCCCCCACACCCTGTGGTCACATGACTGCATTCTGGGCACTTGGCAACCGGCTAGCATTTATGACCTGTTGCAGTGTCCTGCAGTCATGTGACTGCAATTTGAGACTTTTTTGCCATTTTCTGACAGAAAATGTAAAAAAATGCCCATTGGATATGTTGGATTCACTTAACCACCACATGGTTCACTTAATGACTGCAGAGACTCACTTTATGACTGTTGTGAAAACAGTCATAAAATTGAGGCTGGTCACATGGTGCCTCAACTTATGACCTTAATGACTTACAACTGAAATTCCTGGCTCCATTGTGGTCATAAGTCAAGGACTACCTGTATACTATAACAAGAATATAGAAATATGACAAATAATCTGGAGGATAAATCATTAACTTGTTTTGAAAAAACACAGAAACATATACCATAAATCATTTAAGAATTATTATGTCATGAGAGCCAGTTTGGTCTAGTGGTTAAGATACCAGGCTAAAAAATAGGAGACTGTGAGTTCAAATCCTGCCTTAGCCATGAAAGCCAGCTGGGTAACCTTGGGTCAGTCACTCTCTCTCACCCCAACTCACCTCACAGGGTTGTTGTTGGGGGAAAAATAGGAGGAAGAAGGAATGTGTCCACTGCCTTGAGTTATTTGTAAAAATAATAAAGGCATGATACAATAAATAAATAAATAAATCTCTCTAAGTTTGTTTTGCCATTTTTATTCAGAATAAAATCCATCATTTAGAAGGAAGCAAGGGAGGAACTGCCAATTATTTAACAAGTTAATTTATTTTAGCATTTTCTGACACTTATTTCTGAGACTTTAAAACTATGTGAAATATTTCAAGATTCCATGTTTACTGATTGTTGTGTTTCAGATTGTTTTCCTTTGACCTCTATTGTTGGTAAATTTTAATAAAGGAACAGAAAAAAAATCTTTACTTTTTCAACATTGTACCTAAATTCCACGGCTTTAGTTAAACGAGGCCAAGGAAAACACATGTATATTCATGACTCATCTTTAGCTTTATAGCAACTGAAGCTAGTTCGTACTTGCAGTTCAGCATCTTCCAGACAAAACAGTTGCCTTAAATTCCTACTTCAAATACAGTACCAGCTATTTTTTGATCCAGAAACTTGTAATATACCCATAGTACCTTTTTCATGTATTCTGTAACTGGATTCTGTTGCAAAAATTCAGTGCTCTCTCTTGTATAGAATCTTTCTGTGTCAGCAAGAAACTGAGATTCAAAAGACTCTTTATATACAGTCAATGTAGGCCCCTTAGCAAAAGTATCATCTTCATTCAGTCCCAACTCGACTAAAAGCATACAGACAAAAAAAAAAAAGCCACAAAATTATTTAGGACAAATTTGACTAAATAGCACAGATTTCATTTAGCACATATAATTTTACTTGCCATGGTTTTATTATTACTTCATTTAAAACTGTTCCGCTTTAACAAAACTAATATAAGATAGAAAAGGAGAACTTACATGCTGACTATAAAGTCTAATGAAGTCTTTTTAGATATTTTTTAACATGCAAAATTGTATCTTTTTAAAAAAGTTAAATTTGAACCACTGCATGGGAGGTTGCAGGAAGATAGTAATGTCTCTCATCCTGAAACCAAAATATATGTGTGACTATTATTTCAATTGCAGTCCAATCCCATCTACTTAGAAATAAGTTCCAGACATGATCAAGGGGATTTCTTCATAATAGGAGCGTTTCATCAAAGGAATTATTAGGATTAATTAAATTTAATTTGGGTTACCTCTTAAAGTTTTCCAAAATCCTATTTTCAAAATAATTTAGATTTTATCCATTATACAGGATCTACTGTAGATCTATGCAGGTATCATTTAACAAGAGAAGATATAACAGGAACATGTGAAAAGCATTACTGGTCAACTCAAACCTTTTAAAAACATTATGTGGCCCTCCCTGCATAGCAGGAAGTTTCCCACAAACCTTAAGTAGGAAGTTCTGATCCTCAATTCTCATTTACCTCTTTTTCTTTTCTTTACTGTTTGTTTATGGAGATTCTCAGTCATCCAGGTCATAGTTATATCCCAAAGATGCTTTTTCACGAGGCAACTGGACTTTCTTGTTTTTCTTTGAAGACGCTTCGCTTCTCATCCAAGAAGCTTCTTCAGCTCTGACTAGATGGTGGGGAATGGAAGAATTTATATTCCTTGCAGACAGCTGGTCATTCGCATTCTTTTAGAGGGTCCTTGGGGTCATCTGGAGGTTTACCCGTGTCCTCAGGGTCACCTGAGTAGTGCAAATGTGTGTGGAACCTTCTGGCTGCAGGATTTTTGCCCTGTTCCTGTAGTCTGCAATGTTTTCTGGAAATCCGTTCACATTCCTGCACCATTTGAGGGTGTTCAGCCCAAAGTGCATAGCTAAATGTCTATGGATGTAAATGTCCTCCTGAAAAAGCACCTTTGGGACAACCATGACCTGGATGACTGAGAATCTCCGTAACCTGGAATGCAGCCAACTGGAGAGTCTGTCGACAATGACTTTCTGAGATTCCTTTCCGAGTTTCAGATAATAGCCTTACAAGAAACCTGGTTAGCTGAAGAGGATAAACCAGTACAACTCCCGGGTTTCTAACGCTGGTATTCCCCCTGCCCAGAAATTGAAGAACAAAGGGTGAACCTCTGGGGGCTTATGCATTCTTACTAAAGAAGAATTGCAATGGCAGGGTAAACAACTATATTATGGGGAAGTTTATATTTCCCCAAACACATCCCCTTGTTATAACTATTTTTGGATACGTTTAGAAATAACATTGGATGGACATACAGGTAGTCCTTGACTAATGACCACAATTGAGCCCAAATTTTTTGTCCCATTTTACGACTTTTTGTGCCAGAGTTAAGTGAATCACTGCAGTTGTTAAGTTAGTAACATGGTTGCTAAGTGAATCTGGCTTCCCCTTTGACTTTGCTTGTAAGAAGGTTACAAAAGGTGATCACATGACCCTGAGACACTGCAACCATCATAAACATGAGTCAATTGCCAAGCATCTGAATTTTGATCATGTGACCACAAGGATGCTGCAACAGTCATGTGAAAAACGGTCATAAGTCACTATTTTCAGTGCCATTGTAACTTTAATGGTCATTAAATGAATTATTGTAAGTCGAGGACCACCTGTAACCACCTTGCATGCTCAAGCCATAATCATATTACTTGGTGATTTTAATGCTAAATTAGGCCTATCTTTGTACAACCTCACTCAATGGCGTGCGAATCACACAACTAAAAATCTAAAACAAGAAGACTACAAGAGATTATCTGTTTCCACTGACTCTGTGAAATTACTCATTGTGAGGGCATCTGACCAGAAGTGTATGTAAAGGAAATGTCCCCCCCCCCCGCCCCCAGGAATAGAAGATTTCCCCTCCAAGAATAGTCTCCCAAAGAATAGAAAAGAAAATCCCCATAAGAATTAGGCAGAAAGCCTTCCCTGTCTTTTCTTCGCTAGAACGGCCACCGGTTCAGCCTAAGGAAACTATGTTATTTAATAACATATAAGATTATATGAATATAATAATCTTATTATAACACTGCAGTCCACTGGGACAAATATAACAGAGCTAAAGAGAATTTGCTGGAGGCTTTATAGGAAGGACCTTGCCTTGTGGACCTGGAACCTTGTTTATGGACTACAGACTTCCTCCTTGCCTTGTGAATCAGCTCTGGTGACTACTGGTCTAGTTTGTGGGACTGGGTTGCACTGACCGTGGGTGGCTGCCTTCAGGAAAGTGTGGGGTGGAGCTTTACCGACCATTGTAGGGCCATTTGTCATGGGATAGCAGTGCAGTATAAGACTTTATTGGTGCCTGATTCTGCCTACACAACCTGGGTCATAACAGCAAGCCACTGAATTGGTCAGAGTTCCAAAATAAAGTGCAAAGGGAGGAAGAAACACCAGATGCCTTCTGGGTTCGTCTCCTGGAAGCAGAGGTTGGCTATGCCTATTTGGACATTAACAACCACAAAGATCAGTGGCTCTTGGCCTCTGCTTTTGTGGACCAATCTGCCAATGATGTTAGGAGCCATTTTCATAGAATCATCTCCAACTGGTCAACCCTAGAGATCACAGAGTTGCACAGGATTGCCAACTTTGTATTCAACCAAAGGGAAGAAGATAGGGAAAGGAAAGAGGCAGAAAGAGAAAATGAGAGGAAGAGGAAGAGAAGGGCAGAAAGGAGGGAGGACTTGAAAATGTTTGCAGCCCTGCGGAACAACCGGAAGCACCCTAGCTACCGGACTTCAGACCGACAGTGAAGGTGCTTCCAGTGTAGTGAGGAGGGATGCCTAAGAAAGAATTGCCAGCATTTTTTTCAATGCAGAGAAGAGGGACACTTCAGAAGGGAACGTAGGGAAGCCTCCTCCTTTAAATCTCAAAACCGCTATGGCCCACCAGAGGCTCCATTCCCCAGGGGACCTTCTACCCTACCTAGGGCCCAAAGAACCCCAGGGCGAACCCACCATGTGCAGTCTGAGGGTGATTTTGAACCCCAATGACTAGATTTGGAATCCACCAAGACCAGCGCAACTTTTACTGGACTCACAATTCCTTTAAAGAATGGCCCAGAGGGCGAACTCCTCCTGACCCTCACAATAGGAGGAAAAACTTATGAGTGTCTAGTCGACACTAGGCAACATCATCCTTAACCACACAACCCCATATAAAGGATCCATGGTACCAGGAGCAAGGGACAATATCATTGGGGTGGGGGGCAAAATCATACCCGTGGAATTCACCAATGAGATGAGAGTAGAGATAGGACCCCTGTCTTTGGACCAACTGTTTGCCCGCAATCCCCACTATAGGGACCTCCTGTGCAAACGAGGGGCTAGCATAAAGTGTTCACCCGACAGACTCACATTAGACATTCCCATTAGGCACATGCACTACCTGGCCACCCTCTTCTCCTCTGAAGAAGGCACACTCCACTCAGACTTAAAAGACCTGCCACCCTCCTTATGGGGCTGGGATTCCAGCAAAGTGGGGTTCTTAAAAAGTGCCATACCAGTAAAAATACGGGTGAAAACAGGCTCACCCCCATGCATACCTCCTAGCCGAGGCCATAGAGCCCATAAGGAAACTTATTAAGGCACACATGGCACAAGCGGTTCTTCGGAAATGCACTTCCCCATGCAACACTCTGATCTTTCCAGTGCAGAAGCCATGAACCGACCCAGAGACAAATCCCATCTACCGTTTTGTCCATGACCTGTACTTCGTAAACTCCTACGTCATACCATGGGCCCCTGTGGTGCCTAATCCAGCCACCATCATCACCGAAATCCCAGCTACAGCCACCTACTTCACCGTGATACACCTATGCGCAGCCAATTTCAGTATACCAGTGGATCCCGCCTCACAATACCTTTTTGCCTTCACTTTGGAAGACCAACAATACATGTGGACCCAACTGCCCCAAGGCTACAATGAATCACCTACTCTTTTCTCACAAATATCAAAAATAGAGTTATCAATTTCTTTGCCCCAAGAATCAACCCTCATTCAATATGTAGACGACCTACTGCTGGCCTCCCTGACAGAGGAAGACTGCCGAACAGACACCCACCACCTGCTCTCCTGCCTAGCCGAAAGAGGACACAAGGCTTTGCCCACCAAACTCCAGTACCTGAAGTAACTTATCTCGGTTACATCATCAGTTCGGAGTTCGCAAGTTAGCTCCTGACCGTGTCAATGAAAAGGGGTTTTCCTCACGAGTAAGCAGTTGAGCAGTACTCATGTAGGCTGGGACAGAACAGTTTGCCTTTGGCCTTTTACCCCCTACTACCATGGAGCAGTTATGTGTGGAGAATGCCCAGCTCTCCCAACAGCTGGCTTTGCTGGCAGCTCAAGTTGCTCAGCTTCAAGCTCCTGCTGCTCCACAACCCCAGCGGAAGTGTCCAGTAGCAGTGCCTGATAAATTCGATGGCACTCCGGATATGTTTCCAGCTTTTTATCAGCCTGAGAGCGGCAGACTTCCAAACTGATCGAGCTAAAGTGAGGTTTATGATCAGCCTCCTATCTGGCCCTGTGGCCCGTTGGGCCACACCCCTGCTGGTCCAGCTTAGTCCGTGGTTGGATAACTTTGGGGGTTTTTGTGACTACATGCGTCTCATGTACGAAGACCCCATTAAGACGCAGACCGCTACCAGACGCCTGAAAGCTCTGAAGCAGGGCCATCACCCTTTACTCAGTGAGTTTAGGCTGCTTAGCCAGGATTCGGCCTGGAATGAAGTTGCACTCATGGACGCTTTCCAGGATGGCTTGTTGGAGCAGCTGTTGGACGAGCTGGCCCATGTCGATGTTCCCCCAGACCTCAATGGATTGATCCATCTCTGTTTGCAGATCGACAGCTGCAGCAGCATAGGAGTCGTGCTCCCCCAGAGACCCGGGCGACCCCGGTTATGTGTGAGACTCCAGTTTTGCAGGAAGAGCCTATGGAGTTAGGTGCTGCCAGGCCTCACCTATCAGTGGCAGAAATGAATAGACGGCATTCAGGGGGTTTGTGTTTCTACTGTGAGGAACCTGGGCATTTGGCCGCATCCTGCCCCAAGAAGCGACGAGGGGCGTCGGCTACCGGGCCTGCCCCACGAAAGCAACCTCATCTGTCAAGAAACGCCCCAAGCCTGACCTAAAAGGCATTTGGGGTCAGGCTTCACCTGACACCAAGCGACGTCCACCAGATGTGGCACTAGGACCCCTGCGGCACTTGATATTGGCGGCATGCTTGATCCTCCCCGGTAGGCCCCAGGGCATTCCGGTACACGCCTTGGTCAATTCTGGGGCCACCACGAATTTTATGGACGCTACGTTTGTGGCCAAATGGGCTGTTCCTCAATGCCCGGTGGAACCGCCTCTATTAGTGGAGACTATTGATGGCCGATTGCTCCTGTCTAGACCCATTAAGGCAGCCACGCAACCGTTGGGTATGGCCATCAGCTCTCATGAGGCGGCCATTCAGTTTTACTTAACCTCCGACCTACATTTCCCCGTGATCTTGGGCTTGGCGTGGCTCTAGACGCACGATCCGCAGATTTATTGGTCCCAGAACTTGGTCACCTTCCCGAGTTTACAGTGTGTGGACCACACCCAAGTCTGCGCCGACCAGGTGGTGAGTCCCCCAGGGGTTTCCCTGCCCTCCGAATTGGCGACTTACGCAGACGTGTTCAGCGAGACTGAGGTGGATCAATTGCCCCTGCACAGGCCATATGACTGCCCATAGACTTAGTCCCTGACGCGCCTCTCCCAGTGGGGCGTTTGTATTCCATGTCTGACCCCGAGTTGGCCGCGTTACGGGACTTTCTGGACAAAAATCTAGCTCGGGGCTTTATCCGACCCTCGTCTTCGCTGGTGTCCGCGCCGGTGCTCTTTGTAAAAAATAAGTCTGGGGAATTAAGGCTCTGTTGCGACTATCAAAAATTAAATGCCATTATGGTGAGTAATCAATACCCGCTGCCCCTCATCCCTGAACTTCTGGAACGGCTCCGGGAGGCCAAAATCTTCACAAAACTGGACCTGAAATGAGCCTACAACCTAGTTAGGATCTGTCCCGGTGATGAATGGAAGACAGCGTTTGGCACCCGGTACGGCCACTTCGAGTATACAGTGATGCCGTTTGGGCTGACCAACGCCCCCACAGTCTTCCAACACTTCATGAATGACATATTCCGGGACCTGTTAGATCAGTTTGTTGTGGTCTATTTGGACGACATTCTGATCTACTCCCCTTCGCGGGAGAGGCGTCACCAGCATCTCCGTCAGGTCCTGCAGCGGCTCCAAGATCGTTTATATGCCAAACTGGAGAAATGCAAAATTCTATCAAACGACCATTGATTTCCTACCTAGGTCATCGCATTTCTCCTGAGGGCATCACCATGGAGCCGAGCGAGGTCAAGTCCCTGCGTAGTTGGCAACCCCCACGTCGTGTTAAGGATGTCCAGCGACTCCTTGGGTTTGCCAACTACTATAGAACCGTCATCCCCAGTTTTGCTTCCATGACCACGCCCCTCACTCGGTTCCTTCAGAAAAAGACCCCGTTTCACTGGAGGACCCCAGAGCAACAAGCTTTCCAGGCTTTGAAGCAAGCCTTTATGAAGGAACCCATCCTGAACCACCCTGATCTGCAACAGCCATTTGTCGTGGAAGCGGATGCATCTGACATTGCCATTGGAGCAGTGTTACTCCAGACTCACGCGCCCAGAGGTGTCCTCTTCCCTTGCGCGTACTATTCACGGAAACTTAATCTGGCTGAGCGCAACTACACCATCTGGGAGAAGGAGCTACTGGCCATTAAGGTGGTGTTTGAGGCCTAGAGACATCATTTGGAAGGGGCTCGGCATCAAATTGAAGTCCAGACAGACCATAAGAATCTGGAAAGTTTGCAGACTGCCTGGAAATTGAACCAATGACAGATTCGGTGGTCTCTCTTCTTCGTGAAGTTAAATTTCCGCATTACATACATACCAAGCGGTCGCAACCGAAGAGCGGATGCTCTTTCAAGGAAACCAGAATATTCCCGTACGGAAGACAAGCTTCTGCCCAGGATGGTACTGCCCATAGAGTCTTTCTCTGTAGTTTGGGAGCCAATAGATTTACGGGCTCAGATTCGGGAGGCACAACAGCACGACACGTGGGTGGCTCAATGAAGGGATGAGTTGGGACTAGACTCCCCATGGACTGTCACAGATGGACTCCTGAAATATTGCGATCGGCTCTATATTCCGGGAGGGTCGCTCAGAGGGCTCATTCTCAATCAATGTCATGATAATCCTGCAGCGGAGCATTTTGCCTTTTTCAAGATGCTGAACCTAGTCTCCCGTACATTCTGGTGGCCCCGAGTATGACACGACGTCCATGCCTATGTCACATCTTATGTACGGTTTCAGCAGGCCAAGTCAGCGATGGGAGCCCCACCGGGTCTACTTCAGCCCTTGCCGACGCCCGAGAGACCCTGGGGAGCAGTGTCCATGGACTTCTTGACGGACTTTCCCCATCTTCTGGCTTCACGATGGTGTTTGCGGTGGTGGACATGCTGACCAAAATGGCGGATTTCATTCCTTGCCGTGGCTTACCATCAGCCCGCGCCACCACTCGCATGTTCGTCCAGCATGTTTTCTGGCTGCACAGCCTCCCTGATAGGGGCTCAATTTACGGCCCGTTTCTGGAAAGGGTTGATGAAGGCCCTAGACGTACAAATCTGCCTGTCGTCAGCACATCATCTGCAAACGAATGGCAGGACCGAGAAAGTAATCAGAATCCTAGAACAATATTTGCGCTGTTTCGTGAATCAGCAACAGGACAATTAAGCAGACTATCTTGCAGTAGCCAAGTTTGCATTTAACAACTCACAGCACACCTCCATGCATATGACACCGTTCCTGGCCAATGTGGGGTATCATCCCCGGCTTTTTCCCCTCTCGCAGCTCGACGCGCCAGTTCCCGCAGCTAACTAATATCTGACCGAGTTACAGGCTATCCATCAATTAGATAAGGCCAAGGCGGATTACAAGAAAGTCAACGATTGATTGCGGCAAGATATGCCTGCGTTAGCTGTGGGAGATCGGGTATGGCTGTCAACCAGGCACCTTCCGTCAGACCGGCCTGCCAAGAAACTGGACCATTGGTACCTAGGTCCTTTCCCTATCAAAGCCGTCATTAATCCGGTCGCTTATCGGTTAACATTGCCACGTTCGTTACAGGTACATCCAGTCTTTCACCGGTCCCTCTTGGTCCCAGAACAACCGGCGTGTCCGCTCCGTCAATCGGAATATCCCCCACCGGAACAACGGGACAGAGACAGCGCTCCCAAGTATGAGGTTGCCAGTATTCGAGACTCCTGTTGGTTGAAAGGCCGATTCCAGTATTTGATTGAGTGGAAGGGCTATGGACTGGAGGAGTTCACCTGGGAGGAGGCGACCACTGTGCATGCTCCTGCCTTGGTGACGGCATTCCATGAACAATTCCCTTCACGGCCGCATCTGGCCCGTCAGACCTGGGGAAGGGTCCTGTGGTGAGGGATAGTATTGTGAGTCCTCGCCTGCCAGCGGATCCAGCAGCCGAGTCAGATGAATCGGATGAGGGGGAAGGGTTGCCTGGTTTCACATCGGAGTCTGTGGAAGGCTCTGAGGAGCAAAAAGACTCAGAGCTAGATGTGACAATGGGCTGTGTCAAAATAAAAGGGGTTTATTTTCTTACAAAGTCCTGCCTTGTTCAATGCAAAGGGATTTTCCTCATGAGTAAGCAGTTGAGCAGTACTCGCGTAGGCTGGGACAGAACAAGCATATGCCATGCCACTGGAGCCCTGTGGAAGCAATGAGGATTCCTAACCTCGACAGGGCATACCATTGCTCATGCAACTCTGATCTCTGAACTACTGCAAGCCATTCAGCTACCCTCAACCCTTGCTGTCCTCCATTGTAGTGCACACCAAAAGGACAATTCACTAGTCACAAAAGGGAACCAATATGCGGACTCGACCACAAAATGGGTGGCAATGCAATCTTCACCATTGTTTATGATCGCCCCAGCACTACTACTGCAAGCTGAGATCCCTTATGAGAACTTTTTAGAAAAGGGGGAGGCGGAACACTGGAAGGAAAAGTATGAGGCAGTTTTTGAAGGAGGTTTCTGGCGAGTCCCAGATGGTTGGCCCATAGCTCCCCGTCTACTGCATCTCATTTGCCAGCAACTATACTCAAAGGGACATTACGGGATCCAAGCCATGGTAGATGCCACCAGGCAGGTTTGGTATGCACCAGGCATATATATGGAAACTGCACAGATAGCAAAGAAATGCCTGACATGCCAAGCCAAAAATGCTTCCTCTGGGAAGGTTGCTCATGTAGGGGGAAGGCCATGGACACAGCGCCCCTTTGAAAAACTGCAACTCAACTTTATACAGTTGCTCAGAAGTAATGGTTATCAGTATGCCTTAGTGTGGTGGGACCAACTCATTCACTGGGCAGAAGCCTTCCCCTGCTGCCACTCTACTGCACTCAAAACAGTCAGGCACCTCCTAAAGGACATAGTGCCTAGGTTCGGAGTACCCAGCACCCTGGATATGGACCAAGGAAAACATCCTGTCTTACAAGTATTATAAGCACTGGGAATAACATACCCATTATCACCCCAATATTCGGGAGGGTGGGGGTGAAGAGGGCCAATAAGGAATTAAAGACCCTGCTAGGCAAACTCTATCAGGAAACATGTTTATCGTGGCCCCAGGTTCTGCCCATTGTCTTATTCCACCTGAGAACCTGACCCCGACAGGATATAGGCATCACCCCTTCAAACTGCTATTCGGCAGGCCACCAGATACTTTAAAAGGTTTAGACAAACATTCTCTTAGCTTAGAAAGGGGAGATGCGGTCTTAACACAGACGCTGCCCCTGGAAGAAGCGCTCCACCCATTCGATCCAGGAGATTGGGTGTGCATCCGATCTTTCACATGGAGATCGCCACTACAACCAAAGTGGAATGGACCCTTTCAGGTCTTGCTGACCACCCAGACTGCTGTAAAGGTCACAGAAAAGGACTCCTGGATCCATTGGTCCCACATAAAACCAGTGGCAATCAACCTCAGCATTGAGCAGAGCCCAATAGCAAAGATCCCGCCTAGCAAACTCACAAGAAACCCAGAGACTGACGAGTGGGGACTAAAGACTCTATTTGAGACCAATGCAAACAACAGGGTATGGACAAATTCGGGGAGGGTTGAAACTCATCTTGAACCTTTTACTCCTTTGCTCTGTAATTAGCCCAGGAGATGGACTCAT
The DNA here is from genome assembly GCA_023970755.1 of Azemiops feae. Taxonomy (NCBI): domain Eukaryota; kingdom Metazoa; phylum Chordata; class Lepidosauria; order Squamata; family Viperidae; genus Azemiops; species Azemiops feae. Next base: position 63,042 of record JALGBA010002917.1, on the reverse strand, counting down.
AGGTACACACCTCCTCCCTAACAGGGAAAATGTCTGGAAATACTTAGCCCAACAAGTTCTGAACACAATTGATTTCTGTCTGGTAAGAGGAAAATCCGTTAAAGACATCTTAACAACTTGCCTCATAGGAGTTGCCACACACCTACCACACTATACAAAACTATACCATGTTCAGAAATTTTCACCTTACCAGCACCTACCTCCACATAAAACTTCCCCTAGGATGGTTCCTGCTCTACGGAACTCAGGCACACTCATATGTCCCAGCTAACTCCACAAGGGGACCATGGGTGATTGGGTGATTAACCATCCTCTTGCCCTCACTGAGGAGGCAGCAGAAAAGAGACTTACACTTCCTAACACCAGACCGCAATTCACAGCTTTACTTAACATGGCAGGGTATGTTGCACTAGCCTCCTCACTGGTAGGGGTCCCAGGGTTGGCTGTGCACAATTCCAGGAATATCAACAGCCTAGCCTGCATGTTGCCTAAAAGCCTCAATGCAACATCCCAAGCCTTAGGTGCACTAAACCGAGAGCTAAGGCAAGTTCGGGAAGGAGCTCTTGAAAACAGGGCAGCCATCGATTATTTACTGCTAAGACACATCCATGGCTGTGAGGAATTTCGAGGCATATATCTATCTATCACAAAAGGGGTGAATTGTAAAGGAAATCCCCCCCCAGGAATAGATTTCCCCTCCAAGAATAGTCTCCCAAACAAAAGAAAAGAAATTCCCCATAAGAATTAGGCAGAAAGCCTTCCTCGTCTTTTCTCCGCTAGAATGGCCACCAGTTCGGCCTAAGGAAACTATGTTTCCATTCATAAAATACAATGTTGCCATTCATGAAACCAGACTCCCATTCAGAAAAATACAATGTAACAGGCGATCTCCGAAAGACCAAGCCGATTACACAAAAGACCAAAACTGATAACCCATGCTAGGACCAAATTAGGAAAACAAAAACACCTATGTCCACACTTCCCTTTGCCCTCAAGGGTCAGCCACAACATCACACACAACAAAAGAAAAACTTGTAACAGCAATTAAAATATTGCCTCCAGGCCCGAAAACACAGAATATATACTCACACATAACCAACACACTGAAACAAAGGACTCAGAAGCATATAAAAATCAACTAAATCACCACCCCATTTTATCAGCTGCCCCCAGGAACAAACCCTGTTGTTGTTGTTGGGAAATAAACATACCTCCTTTCCTAAAGCAGCTCGCCTCATGTGCATCTGCGCAAAAGTGTAGTCTTAATAACATCAATAGTTTGAAAACAGTACTTCATAGCAATAGCAATAGCACTTAGACTTATATACTGTTCCATAGTGCTTTACAGCACTCTCTGAGTGGTTTACAATGTCAGCATATAGCCCCCAACAATCTAGGTCCTCATTTTACCGACCTTTGAATGATGGAAGGCTGAGTCAACATTGAGCCCATCAGGATTGAACTCCAGGCTATGGACAGAGTTAGCCTGCAATACTGCATTCTAACCAGTGTGCCACCAGGGCTCCCTGGTTCATCCTTGGTAAGTGCTTGTGTGATTGCAATTTTATTTTAGAATGTGTGGTTTAGTTCAGTGCATCACTTGTTTTGCAGCTGTTTTTCACAGTACTCTTTTTAAGTTTGGATACTGTCCTATTTGTAAGCAGATTGCTAGTTTACATGGACAGATTGCTTGTTTAGAGTCTTTAGTTTGTGCTCTTCAGGCTTAAATTAGGTGGCCAACTCAGAAGGTGTGTTCTACTGAGCTGCCCGATTATCAGCCCCCTCTTCCACAAATACCCTGCAGGAGAAAGGTAGTATGGACAACTGTTGGATCTGGCAGAGTGAGAGCTATGGACCATAAAACATGAAGCTTTTGGTGTGTCCCTGCATAATATAGTATCCTTCCTGAATTTAATAGGGATACTAAAGTGGCAGGTTCAGCTGTTTGTGAGGACAGTGATGACTCAACTGAGCAGGGCATTGTGGTCCTTGAAGAAGAAATTGCCTTGGATAAGGAAAGGTCTGAATCAGGTATTGCAAATCAGACATGTGTGGTGAGTAAGGTATCTAAAAAGAGAAGCCACCTTCTGGTTGGTGGCTCAATTGTAAGAGGAGTCAATTTAGGAAAGGATGTGGAGATTTCGAAAGAGGTGAGGTGTCTGCCAGGTGCTACTGCCAGCAGAGAACAGGCACATTGTTAAGATAGTCAAGAATGCTAGTAAGGTTTGTGATGTGGTATTGTGCATCTTGGCACTAATGTTCTGTCCAAAAAAGATGTACTTTCTGTGCAGAAAGATTTCCAGAGTTTGGGGCAGGAACTTACAGGATAGGCTGTAGTCTTCCTTTTTCAGAGGTTTTACCAGTGTATTTATTTATGTACTTATTTATGTATTTATTTATTTAATGTATGGCAATGTTACATTAGCCAGGAGACTACAATGCTAATAGAGTAGTAGTTTGGCTGCCTAAGACTGCTAGCCCTGTTTGATTCATGCTCACGTGCTTTCCAAGGTGCGTCACAGGGGGCGAGCTAGCTCTGCACCAGAAAGACAAGCAGTTTTCCTGCAGTGTCATCCGGGGTCCTCTCCCTCCACTGAAGCTGCCTCGCAAACGGGCGTCGCAACTGGGAAGGTCAAGCGCCAGCAGGATTCTTACCATCCACATGAAGCGCTAGTTCACCTTTCCATTGAAGTGGTACCTATTTATCTACTCACATATAACATGCTTTTGAACTGCTAGGTGGGCAGAAGCTTAGGCGAGTGACAGGAGCTCAACCCACCACATAGTGCTCAGACTCGAACCGCTGGAACAAAGACCATCTCCAACGTCATTAAGCCACTGAGCCACCATGCCTCTTTTTACCTGTATATAAGGAGCAAAAAGGAAAACGTCAGTGTATACTGGAGTTCAGTGTGTGGCTAAAGGAGTGGTGTAAAACTGAAGGTTTTGGTTATGTTAGTCATGATGTTTGCAGTTGGTCTGATGAAAAGCTGGATAAAAGAGATGGTTTGAATCCATCACAGAAAGGGACTGAGCTACTTTGCATTAAATTCGGTTTGAATCCATCACAGAAAGGGACTGAGCTACTTTGCATTAAATTCAGAGGTTTTCTGGAGAAGCATTTAAACTGAATAATGGGGACAGAGAGTTAATGGATACAGAACATTTCTGTCCCCAGCAATCTAAAACTAATAGGGTTGTTATTGTTTCTAATACAGATGCTTGTGCTGTTAAGAATATTAAGGTTACTGTTAAAAAAAATCAAGCTTTTGATAGTGTGTGCCATACCATGTGCACTAATCAAACAAGTGGTAAAAAAGAAGGGGACCTCAGACACAAAACAGGTTATGTAGAATAAACACAGGGTCAGTCAAAAAGGACTCAAATGCCTATACACCAACGTCCAAAGTATGAGGAACAAACAGGGTGAACTTTAAATCCAAGTACATGAGGGTAGATATGATATTGTTGCCATTACGGAAACTTGGTGGGATGAAACCCATGAATGGAATATACAGCTTTGTTGTTGTTAGTTGCGAAGTCGTGTCCGACCCATCGCGACCCCATGGACAACGTTCCTCCAGGCCTTCCTGTCCTCTACCATCTTCTGGAGTCCATTTAAGCTCACGCCTACTGCTTCAGTGACTCCATCCAGCCACCTCATTCCTGTCGTCCCCTTCTTCTATTGCCCTCAATCTTTCCCAGCATTAGGCTCTTCTCCAGTGAGTCCTTCCTTCTTATTAGGTGGCCAAAGTACTTGAGTTTCAACTTCAGTATCTGGCCTTCTAAGGAGCAGTCAGGGTTGATCTCCTCTAGGACTGACTGGTTTGATCGCCTTGCAGTCCAAGGGACTCGCAGGAGTCTTCTCCAGCACCATAGTTCAAAGGCCTCAATTCTTTTGCGTTCAGCCTTTCTTTTTTTTTTTTTTTTTTTTTAATATATATTTTATTAGATTTTATAAGGGTAGAGGGGTTACATCAAAGTGCTTAGGAACCACCGTGGAGGTGGGTATATTGAACATCCAAAAAAAGAAAAAAACAATCACAAATATATAGCCCAAATCAAATCATTTAAAATTCCCTAATTCCCTCATTTAGTCTTGCATATTCAAATTAATACATTTCTATATAAGCTTCAAAGAATCCTATCAAATATCACTCACATTTCAATTCTAAAAATCCAAGTCCTGTTTTAAGCTTTACTAACTTACAATTACCATATTCCAATTGGCCTTAAATAGACATATTATTAACACTTTGGGTATCCTTTTTTTTTTTAGATAATAATTATATCTGGTATATTATTTCTGCAGTAATATTCTTATATTTTCTTCATTAATACCATTTCTTCTCTTGTCACCCATCCCTCTTGTTCTCCTTCTATTTCAAACTAATTATCTTAAAGTAAAAATATCAAACCAACAAATAAACAAATAAATTTCTATCTAATTTAAGTATATATTCTATCAGTTCATCTATATCTATAAAAATCTTTTTAAACCAGTAAATGAAGTTTACTTCTCCAGTAATTCTCATGTCTAAAACAAAGTATTGTTACAAAGGGTATCCTCTTAGAAATTTCACATGTTCCATTAGTTATTAACTCAGTCAAAGAGTCAAAGCCTTTTTAAACCCATTAAATAAAGCTTAAAAATACATTTTTAAATCTAACTCTAGGTTTCCTTCTATGCCATAATGGTTTCCATAATAAAATTTCTGTATCATCAAACCACAATGTTAAAGGGTCCATATTCTTTAACGCTTCAAATTGGTCAAAGTTCTCTTTCCTTTCTTTTAGTAGTCTTTGGATGGTAAAAGCCGTTTTATTCCATGTTATATTTGCCAGTTGTTTATCCACCTTTTCACGATTTTCAGTAACTTGTATCTGAGTATCAGTCTCTGTTGATGTTAATGCTTCAGACATCTCCGTTAAAATTATTCTTTGATCCTCAGGCTTCTCCATAGATTGCGTTTGGAGTTGTATAAAGTTAGTTTGTTCTTTGGTTTCCACAGTTTCTCTCAGTGTAGTTTCATAGTTGAGTTGTTGACATGGTTCCTCTTTAGGTTGTTCATATTGTTGCTTCTTCTGTGTTGTCTTTCGGTTTATAATTTGATCTGTCCAAGTTTGAAAGTAAGAGTTCATATCCTCTGTGGCTTCCAGAATCTTTTCCAATATGAGCTCATAGTCCAGCTGTGTGTTAGGTTCCATATCAGTAATAGAAAGATTTTTTAATCTTTTAGAGAAGGCTCTATTTCGTAGAAATCAAACAAATGTTCAGCTCCAATTTTCAATACCAGCTGTGTCAGTTATCTTATCCTTATGCTTATATAGCCATTCCTAGCCATAATAAGAAAAAAAATATACAGTTGCAGTACCACTTTTCGACACCAGATGTCCTCAGCAGACCATCAAATCTTTTTTCTTTGTTTCCAAATTAATAATTTTTTATTTTTCGTGTTGAAAGAAATGAAGAAAGAAATGCCTCTCAGAGTAATAGATGCGTAATTATAGCAATGATAATCAAGAATAAAATGTTTTCAGGTCCCCTCAGTATTCCAAAATTTAAATAGTCCATACAAATTAACTGGTTTTTTTTTTCTTTTCTTCCAAAGCTGTTTTTCCCAAATGCCCAAACGCTGCTCCCTCACAGCAGGGAAGTAATTTAAACACAAAAGCTTTTGACAGGAGAGTAATTAGGGAAAGAGGGGGTAGGAAAGGTCTCACCCGGGTTCTCCACGGGGGTTCTTTACGCTTAGTTGTTCTTCTGGCTTTCAGCTGGTGCGACGAAGTGATCGTCCATTTTACTGGGCGATCTTTTCCTCCGACGGCCCTAAGGAGAAAAGCTTGAACTGAGGAGAGCTGCCGCTCTTCCCCAGTCAAGCAGGAGCCTCCTCAAGCGGTGGTCGCCTCTACGGGGCGACTTTCGACCCGGTTAAGGGTCTACCGGCGAAGGGAAAGCAGCCGGTGGGAGAGACGGCTCTCTCCATGCGACTGCGCGTGCCGCGTTCCAAGACCGGAAGCCCGCGTTCAGCCTTTCTTATGGTCCAACTTTCACAGCCATACATTGCAACTGGGAAAACCATGGCCTTGACTATACGTACTTTTGTTGGCAGGGTGATGTCTCTGCTTTTTAGTATGCTGTCTAAATTTGCCATAGCTTTCCTCCCCAGGAGCAAGCGTCTTTTAATTTCTTGGCTGCAGTCCCCATCTGTGGTAATCTTAGAGCCCAGGAAGATAAAATCTGTCACTACCTCCATTTCTTCCCCATCTATTTGCCAGGAATTGAGAGGGCCAGATGCCATGATTTTGGTTTTCTTAATGTTGAGTTTCAAGCCAACTTTTGCACTCTCCTTCTTCACCCGCATCAAGAGGCTCTTTAGTTCCTCTTCACTTTCTGCCGTTAGAGTGGTATCATCTGCATATCTTAGGTTGTTGATATTTCTTGCCTTTTAGTACTGTCCATGGGGTTTTCATGGCAAAGATACTGGAGTGGGTTGCCATTTCCTTCTCCAGTGGAAATATACAGCTAGAGGGATTTAAATTATTTAAAAGAAACAGACCTAATAAAAGAGGATGTGGAGTTGCGCTATATATAAGAAATAACTACATCTCTACAGAAATACAGCAGAACAATGATGAAAACCATCTTGAATGCATTTGGGTCAATATAAAAGGGGGAAAATGACATTGCCATAGGTGTATACTATCAGCCACCCAACCAAACAGAGGAAATAGATGAACTTTTTGCTAGTCACTTAACTAAGGTATGTAGGAAGCACACCACAATAGTAATGGGGGACTTTAACTACCCTGACATCAACTGGGAGACACTCAGCAGCAAGTGGGAGATCAAACAGGTTCCTGATGAGCCTAGCTGACAACTTTGTCATCCAAAAGGTAGAGGAGGGAACTAGAGGGTCAGATATACTGGACTTAATTCTTCCTAACAGGGATGAAATGATAAAAGGGGGTTAAGTTACAGGAACCTTGGGGTGGCGTGGGGAGTGACCATGCAATATTGGAATTCAACATAATGCAACCACAAGCAATAGAACAAAGTCAAACGAGAGTCATGGACTTTAAGAGAGCTGATTTCAACAAACTTAGGGAGTGCTTGGGAAGGATTCCATGGATGAAAATCCTCAAGGGGAAAAAAAACAAAGAAGCTTGGGAAAGTTTGAAAAGTGAGATGATAAAAGCCCAGTCTAGCACAGTACCAATGAAGGAGAAAAATACGAGATCTCAAAAGAAACCAGCATGCCTGCACAAAGAACTCTCTGATAAACTGAAAGACAAAAAGGACAAGTATAAAAAGTGGAAAGAGGCTACCAAAGAGACAAATTAAAAACAATTTAAGAGTGATAATGGACGTATTAGAATACTATGAATTACATCCAGGGAAACAATTGGCACTAATATTTCTAGATGCTCAAAAGGCATTTGATAATGTTTCCTGGCAATTTATGACTCAGCAACTACAAATAATGGACTTTGGACAGAACTTTATAAATATGATAAAAACAATATATAATAAACAAAAAGCGAAAGTGATCGTGAATGGAGATTACACTGAGAACTTTGAGATAAGAAAAGGTACAAGGCAAGGATGTCCACTATCTCCATTGTTATTCATTTTCACTCTGGAAGTTTTAAATAGAAATATTAGACAAGACATAGAAATTAAAGGACTGGAAATAAAAGGCGAAACATATAAATTACAAGCATTTGCTGATGATTTGGTATTTACCTTAGAAGAACCTTTCGAAATGATTCCTAAATTACTGGGAAAGATAGAACAGTATGGAGAAATGGCGGGACTGAAAATAAACAGAGAAAAAACTAAAGTAATAGTTAAAAATCTTACAGATAAACAAAAAAAACAATTGTCAGAAAAAACAGAATTACAGATAGTGAAAAAGATTAAATACATGGGTATACATTTAAAAGCAAGATGCTCAACAATAAAAGAAGATAATTACACAAAACTATTGAATCAAATAAAATTGGACTTGGAAAAATGGAAAAATCTGCAATTGTCAATATTAGGAAGAATTGCTACAGTGAAAATGAACGTATTGCCGAAAATTTTATTTCTATTCCAAACAATTCCCATAAAACCTGAGAAAATTTAAACTCATCAATTTTGAAATTTGTTTGGCAAGGAAAGAAGGCTAGCATTAAGATGAAAACATTACAAAAAGTGGAAAGAGGGGCACATACCTAAGGCAGAATATAGCATATAACCTGCAAAGAAGAACTCAGGAAAGCTAAGGCTCAAAATGAACTAAAAAGCTTGCAACACATGTCAAAAATAAAAAAAGTTTCTTTCAACATGTAAAAAGCAAGTTAAAAAGTCAAGGAAATGATTGGTCCATTAATGGGAGAAAATAGCAAGGTGACCACCAGCAGGGAGAAAGCAGAACTGCTTAACTCATTTGTTGCTTCTGTCTTTACACAAAACAGTACAAACTATAAAAAAAAATACTATAAAATGCAGATTAGGAATGCAAGTCAAAATAAGCAAGAAAATGGTAAGAGAACACATATCCAGTCTAGATGAGTTCAAATCACCATGACCAGATGGATCACACCCCAAGGGTCTGAAGGAGCTGGCATGTGTGATCTCTGAACCACTGAACCATAACTTTCAAAGATCCTGGAGCACCAGGGAACTACCAGACTGGAAAAGGGCTGATGTGGTTCACATCTTCAAAAAAAGGAAAAAAATGGATCAAGGAAACTACAGAACTATCAGCCTGACATCAATACCTGGGAAGTTTCTGGAAAAGATTCTCAAGCAACAAATCTGTGAACACTTGGAGGCAAGCAAAGTTATAACCAGAAGCCAACATGGGTTTGTCCAAAGCAGATCTTGCCAGACAAATCTTATTGCATTCTTTGACAATGTGACAAAATTAGTGAAACAGCGAAATGCTGTGGATATAATTTACTTGGACTTCAGTAACACATTTGATAAAGTAGACCACAACCTATTACTTGACAGGATAAACAAATGTGGGTTAGACAGCATCACCACCAGATGGATTTCTAACTGGCTGACAAACTACACTCAACGTGTAGTCCTCAATGGTACTGCATCTACATGGAGGGAAGTATGCAATGGGGTACCCCAAGGCTCTGTCTTAGGCCCAGTACTCTTCAATATCTTCATAAACGATTTAGATGATGGAATAGAAGGGGAACACATCAATTTTGCGGACGACACCAAGCTGGCAGGAATAGCCAACACTCCAGAAGATAGGCTCAAGATCCAGAAGGATCTCAACAGACTTGAACATTGGGCCCTATCTAACAAAATGAAATTCAATGGTGAGAAAAGTAAGGTTCTACATTTAGGCAAGAAAAACCAAATGCACAGGTATAGAATAGGTGGTACCTGGCTCAATAGTAGAAACTGTGAGAGGAATCTTGGAGTCCTAGCACACAATCACTTAAATATGAACCAGCAGTGTGCTGCAGCTGCCAAAAAGCCAACGCAGTCCTAGGCTGCATTAACAGAGGGATAGAATCAAGATCACGGGAAGTGTTAGTACCACTTTATAATGCCTTGGTAAGACCACACTTGGAATATTGCATTCAGTTTTGGTGGCCATAATATAAAAAATATGTTGAGACTCTAGAAAGAGTGCAGCGAAGAGCTGCAATGAAGATTAGGGGACTGGAGGCTAAAACATATGAAGAACGGTTGCAGGAATTGGGTATCTCTAATCTAGTGAAAAGAAGGACTGGGGTTGACATGATAGCAGTGTTCCAATATCTAAGGGGCTGCCACCAAGAAGAGGGGCTCAACCTATTCTCCAAAGCACCTGAAGGCAAAACAAGAAACAATGGATGGAAACTAATCAAGGAGAGAGCCAACCTAGTGTATCAAGTTGTAAAACAGACCTCTTTTCAAAGGTCATTGTCCATCCAAGAGGAGAAAGCAATCATCAGCCAGTGAGCATGAAATTTTCGGGTCTTTCAGAATTAAGATCTTATAACATGGCTAATAGGTGGGTTATTAACAATTCAGAGGGGAGTCAAAATAAAAGGTTGATATGGTCCAAAGTAGATACTAAGGCAATACTGAATAGACTTAAGTCAGAGAATGCTGTTAACTGGGCCCTAATAATCCAGTCATCCACGGCTGACTGGCAGTCAGTTTCCAATACATTCAGCAATCTGGGTCATATGCTGAAGAAACATCTAATATTTAACACCCCCCAAAAAAATATTCATACAGGTAGATCTCCTCGGTTTGATAATGAAAACTCTCCTGCTCAAAAAGAAAATGCAGGCAGCCATGACAGTCACCCAGAGGCATGCCTCTAAATATCATTGAGGCATGCCTCAACTAGATCTCCCAAGAAAACAGAACTCTTGAAACAGGCATTGTTTCAAAAGGAACTTTTATTGAAAGTTAGTGATAGCAGTAGAGCAAAGCAAGGTCTGAAGAATTCGTGCGCGAAAGGTTACATCATAATGCCCAGGCAGAACTCCTCCCTCCAGTGTCCAACTGTCCGGTTGAAATCCAGCCAATCCATAGGTGCTATGTTGTTTTGAGAACCTGGTGATTTAGCGCCCATCTCAAGGTCTCTCTCAGTTTCATTTCCCAACGGTCCCAGGCTCCGTTGTCTGGAGATAAGGCAGATGTCTTCAGGCCACATTCCTTTCTTATGGAGGGAGGCACTTTCACAGAGGACAGAGCAGAACAAGGCAGAGCAAGACAAATACATTCCCCAGCCCCCTCCCACCAGAATGGTAGACCCCGAAAAAGAGTAAATAATAATAAAATGCATGCAAGCAAATTAGAGGGGGTCTGACAGGATGGCAGTAGTAGTGCCTATATATAAAAAAGGGAATAAAAAGGATCCTAGCAATTACAGGGACATTAGTCTAATAGATATTGTAGCTAAAATATACGCTATGTTCCTCCTGAGTAGAGTCAAGAGTTGGGTAGATGAAAAGTGTATTCTTGCAGAAGAACAAGCAGGCTTTAGACAGAGCCAATCCGCCATAGATAATTGTGATGTCTTGAACCATCTAACTGCAAAATATGTCAGTAAGGGGAAACAAGAGTTTGCTGACTTTATAGACCTTAGTGCAGCATTTGACACAATAAATAGAGAAATATTATGGAGGAAACTGATTGCATTTAAAATGGAACCCAGACTGCTGGCATTATACATCCACCTGTTTGAGAGTGCAGTTTGGAGTCAACGGGGCCACAACAAGCAGGATCAATACTTACAAAGGGGTAAGACAAGGGTGCATACTTGCACGACTGTTATGCAATCTGTACGTTAACGTCTTACCAAGACTTAAGAACACATACCAAACGTGTTAAATGCACACTGCAACACCTTGCTATATGCCAACAATATGATATTACTATCATATTCACAAGTGGGGGTGCATAGGTAGTTAAGAATACTTGGCTCCTAGTCTCATAATAATTCTTTGATTATCACTAAATCAAAATAAATTATGTTTTTTGGAAAACAATACCATAAACATAGATGGCTATTAGATGGTGAGTCAATAGAGCAAGTAAATTGTAAGGACCTGCCTTAATTAATTCTCCCAAGAAAGCAGAACTCTTGAAACTTGCATTGTCTCAACAGGAACTTTTATTGGAAGGTATTGATAGCAGGATAGTAAGGCAGGATCTGAGGATTTCCCGCGCGAAACGTTACATTAAAAGAACCATTTCAAACCCCACCCCAAATGTCCATCTGGCCGGTTTGAATTGAACTAATCCATAGGTGCTAAGTTGTTGTGGGAAAGAACCAATAAGGCGCCGTTCTCAAGGCTGTCAGGTTTCTCCGCGGCTTCTTCCCATCCGACTGGAGATAAGGCAGATGGCCGGAGGCACATTCCTTTCACACCCCAAAGTAAGATACTTCAAAGAGGATAGAACAAAGCAAAGGAAGTACATTGCAGAAGACCTTAGGTTCCCTCCCCCCCCATAGAATGGCAAAAGCCGAAAATGAGAGCATAAGGACGAAATACATTGAGGGTCTGACATGCCGCCCCCTTTAAAAAAAAGAGAGAGATCCACCTGGAGAAAATAATAACAGGAAGAGAAAATGAAACATAGCAGTTAGTCAGGTTTATCAGGGTAATGAGTATGAAAACGTTTGAGCAGTCTAGGGGCACTCACGTGCTTCTTGTGTACCCACTCATTCTGAGATGCCAGAAGGCCCTTCCAGGCCACTAAGTATTGGGTAGACCCATAGTGCTTTCTGGAATCTAAGATTTCCCTGATTTCAAAATGTTATTCCCCTTCCACCATAATCGGTTGTGGTGGAGGGACTACTGCTGGCCTTAAGGGCAAACTCGTTTTGGGTTTTAGCAAACTACAGTGGAATACCAGATGGACCTGTCTTAATGTTTTAGGGAGTTCAAGCTCTACTGTGACTGGGTTGATGATGCGTTTAATAGGGAAGGGTCCCATGAATTTTGGCCCTAACTTCTTTGAGGGCTGTAGGGACTTCAGAAACCTAGTAGAGAGATATACCCTGTCCTCCACCCTAAAAGGCTTGGGCTCCACCCTTTTTTATCTGCCTGGGCTTTATAGGCTTCTCTAGCTTCGTATAAGGCTTTTCTAACAACTGGCCACGTATTTTGCAATTGCGTGATCCACTCTTTAAGGGAAGGGATGGTAGGTTCATTGATAGGCATCGGGTTGAAACTCTGTCCTGTAGCCACTTGGAAAGGTGTATAACCAGTACTGGAATGCACTGCATTGTTATAGTCTACTTCAGCGAACGGTAACAGGTCAGTCCAATTGTCTTGTTGGTAGTTTATGAAACATCTCAGGTATTGTTCTAGTACTGAGTTCGTTCGTTCTGTCTCCCCATTCGTTTGAGGATGATGACTGGATGATGGTGTAGATTAATATGTAATCCAGGTACACCAAAAACCCCTTGTACAAATGCTCATGGAGAACCTCGTTAATTAGTTGCATAAATACTGCAGGTGCTCCCTGTAGCCCAAACGGAAGTACTTTGAATTGGAAGCACCCCAGGGGGCAGTTGAAAATGGTTTTCCACTCATCCCCCTCCTTGATTCTAACCCGGTAATACGCTTCCCGCAGATCTAACTTTGAGAGGTGGGCATGTCTTTCATGAGCGGCAAGGGGTAGACATTGTCCACGCACACAGTGTTCAAACACCTATAATCCATGCAGAGACGAAGAGACCCATCTTTCTTTTCTTGAAATAGCACCGGAGTGGCCATTTTCGGTCTGGCCAGTTGAATGAACCCGCAGTTCTTCTAACTCTCGAGGGGTCATCGAATAGAGCTTGGGTTTTGGCAACTTAGCTCCAGGGATGATCTCAATGGCACAGTCTGTGGGATGGTGGGGGGGCAACTCATCAGAGCCCTTCTTGCTAAAAACCTCAGCCAGGTCCTGGTACTCCCGGGATATGCCTTCTAATTCTCGATTGTTGAGTGCTGCCACCACTTCGTGCTCAAGCTTCACTTCAGGGCTGCAGTGACTATCGGGCGAGTAGGGTTTCCCTTTTGGAAATCTCAAGTCCCCCTTTCTCCAGTTCACCCGCGGGTTCCATTTTTTTAACCAGGCCAGTCCTAGGATTAGGGGCCATTCCATGTCGGGGGTCACTATAAAAGTCAAAGTCTCAGTGTGGTCCCCCATGATTAATTTCACAGGCATCGTGGTGAGGGTGGCCAGGACGCCACCTGCAATAGACCTGTCTAATTGACCGAATGAAATTGGCTTCTTTAGTCTCCTTACAGTAATCCTCAGATTCCCCACCAGGGTTGGGCTTATTAAACATCTGGTGCAGCCCAAGTCCAGTAAGGCCTTCAGGGCCACCTTCTTCTCCATACCTGGGATTAGCAGTTTTATGGGCCTGTTAATTGGTGCGATGGGTCCACTTACCAAGGGTTCATCGTTGTAGTCGCTGTCGGACGTCTCTGGATCCTTCTCCGGTGGGGTCAGAGTTCCCCCTCCCGATTTCCCGGTGGGTTGGAACTCCATGACCTCAGTGCTCTTCATCGCCATCTCCCTGGGGAGCTGGGGGGTTCTGATGGGTTCCTCCCCCCCAGATTGGTCTCCTTTTCTCACCAGAGTTTTTGAATGACACTCTGCGGCTCGATGACCCTCTTTGCCGCATTTAAAGCAGGCAGTTGAGCGCGGGGTCACTGCAGGGGTTTTCGTCGCCTCGTTTCCTCTCCAGTGGGGAACGTTTCCATGCTCGACCGAAACAATGTTGATCTCTGCTTCCTCGGCTAGGATGCACCAGTCGTGGAGGTGGGCAGGGGCTCCTCGGGCAATACAAGCATGGTAGAGGTCATTGTTCAGCCCATCCTTGAAACAACTCACTAGGATGTCCTCTGGCCAGTTGAGACAGCAAGCCAGGTCTCGGAATTCTTCGGTGGATTCGGTCACGGGGCGTCAGCCCTGCTTGACAGTCTTAATGCGATCCCTGGCTTTCTGGTCGGCCAAGGGATCTTTGAACCGCCGTCTCAGCGCTGCCATGAATCGGTTGAAGTTTCGAAGCTCGGGTGCCTCGGCATTGTGCAGGGTCACCATCCACCGAGCCGCTGCGCCTTCCAGGGCCAGGGTGACGACCCTGACCTGGGCGCCCTCGCTAGGGAGCTCTTGGCCATACTCCTGCATGTAGGTCAGGACATGGGCCAGGAAAAACCCCAGTTGCTGGGGGTCCCCATCATATTTCACGCCAAGGGGGGAAGTCTTACGCTCGGGACAGTGGGCCCCATTTCGGGCTCTGCGCCCATCACCACTGGCTGGTGTGGCTGGAGCTGGGGTCATCGCTGTGGTCGCGGCTCCCACGGTGTCAGCGGCGTTGGTAGAGGTTCCTGGGTTGGAGGGTTCGCTCTCTCCCCTTCCAGCCTCCTCCTCCAGCCTCTCCTCGAACTTGTCTCAGCAGGCATCTGCCTCTTCCTCCTTAAGGTTTTTGAAGGCCTCCACCATCAGGTTTATTGCTTGCTTAAGGAAGCGATCGGCTCAGGTCGGCCTTTCGTCCTCCTCTTCGCTAAGGTTAAGCGAATGCTCCATTTTACGTCTCCATCCCGGCTTGCGTCTGCTGCAGTCGATGGTCACTTTCTGGGACCTTCCTTCCCAGTCCTCCTTCTTCCTGACGCCTGCTAAGTTGTTGTGGGAAAGAACCAATAAGGTGCCGTTCTCAAGGCTGTCAGGTTTCTCCGTGGCTTCTTCCCATCCGACTGGAGATAAGGCAGATGGCCGGAGGCACATTCCTTTCACACCCCAAAGTAAGATACTTCAAAGTGGATAGAACAAAGCAAGGGAAGTACATTGCAGAAGACCTTAGGTTCCCCCCCCCCAATAGAATGGCAGAAGCCGAAAATAAGAGCATAAGGACGAAATACATTGAGGGTCTGACATAAATATATTTTCCTAGTTAGAGGTAGTTTTCTCTGAGACTGGATCTTTGTTTCTGTACCATCCAAGGAACTCACTTAGAGCAAGGGGCACAAAGGAATCTACTCCTTAAACTAAAAAACCAGAGTCACCCAGGTACACTAGCCCTAATTATTAAAGTCTATAAGGCCAAGATCATCCCCATTCTCTTATATGGAACTGAAGTCTGGCACTTAAAACAAACCTCAATACTAGAACAAACACAATCACAACAGTTGAAAAGTATCTTGATATGTGGATAAAAGAACTTGAGCTGCCACATTTAGAGCCGAATTGGGAATTCACACCATTTGTTCCCTGTCCAAAGTCAGGGCATATAATTATTGGACTAAAATCAGTGCTGTGGAAACAGATTACCAAAATTATGTCTGAACAGACAAAATCTCAATCAAAGGCCTGTTGGTATGCACAACTGATAAACTACAACAGAAGCTGTAGTCTCCCTGTATCTTATACAACTGGAGAGCAAGCCAACAAGATCGCTGCACAAAGAATCTTAGATATAGATGCACAGACAGACATAGCCAACCTCAGCAAGGTAGGCTCACTGAAATGGATGAGCTGTTATAAATGCATCTTCCAAATTGCCAAGTAGCTAAAAACAGAAATGCCAAAACTTGTTAGAGGTATTTATGCGTGCAAAATTTGAGCAGCTAGACACAATGGTCAAATATGGATGATTTAACCAAGTTCCTTATAACAAATGTGTTTGCATTTGTGGAACTACAGCAATAGAAGTTCTACCACATAAATTATTTGATTGTCAACTGTATAAAGAAGAGAGAGACCGGCATCTTGGATGACACATTAGACAAACTATTGGGACCCTCATATTAGAACTACATATTTTATTTGGGGTCAAAAGCAAAAAATCACATACAACACAGCCCTTTATCTGAATAAAACAGTCCAGCTGAGATCTACATATGTGGGTCTGGTTGGGATAAATTGTAGGGGTGACTCAGAAACATGATATTGCATTCCTTATTTATCCTTTTTGTTTCTTGTACTTCACTTTTACATATGGTTCTATTGTGTCATGTTTTATGTTTTATCTTGTATTTTGATATGGCCTATGGGCTAATCAGTAACAATAAATACTGTTTCACAGAAGTTTCATTCCTTGGATTATTTCCAGACCAGAAAGCTGGAAATCTTATGTAATACACCCCTAATCTACCATAGATAATTATCTATTTTCAGTACCAAATGTACTAGTATTGGGCAACAGAATATTAATTTATCAGGCTATTTAATTAATTGGAATAAGTCAATTAAGACATCTCTTGATTTTACAACCTGGTCCATCTTTATTAACAGCATCTGAAACTCCTGAATTTTTAAACTACTGGAATGTGTTTTGGATGATACAAGACCTATAGAATAAAGACATGGAATATCCCATATTAACAGATCAATGGCTAAATTTTAAAGAATATTATGTGTGATATGATCTCTTGAGACTAATTTAATGAACTATTTTCCCCATTTACTAGATACCTCAAATAATATTTTAAAAGGGCTGCCTATCATCCTTGATATGAGTTAAATATGAAATGGACATATGGACGCTTAACTCATATGAAATGAAATTATCCCACAATTGCTGTTTTGGTTCAATATCCATAAGTGTGTTATTATGGCGTTATAAAGATCAATAAAGTTAAAAGATATGAATTAACTTTGAATTACATACCTAAAGCCTGGAACTCATCAGCACATGATTTATGGCTTTATCAACCATGGAGGCCAGTAGAAAAAGATTAATCATTTATGTTGGAAAAAAGTGTGACTTTTGACAGTATGGATCATTTATACACACACACACACACACATATATACAGTATATATGGTTTTTTTTACAATAAAGTGGCTCCTCTGAGATGTAATGCAAAGACCAAAATCAATAGTTAAGCTTTAATCTTGTGTTTAAAGATTAGACTGAATAATTTCCCATGTGTAAAATGTTTTAATTGTTTCTTTTTTCTATTTTACTTGTATGTTTCCCCCTTTTTTCTACATTAAAACAGTAATACAATTTAAAATGCTTCTGAATCCACAGAAAAGGAAAAGTAGAGTAGAAACATCCCCCAATTTCTACTTTTAAAAGGCTTAGGGAGCTCCTAAAATAGATGTGGAATAGATACAAATATTACATATTTCAAATTACTTCACATAGAAGCAAGAAGGGACCATATACAAACCACATTTTAAACTTTACAACAATAGCATTAAAAAAACCCAACAATCATTAATATTAATTTTACCATAAGATTGTACAACTCCACTGATCAGTCTTGTATTGATAGTTTCGCCATATCTTTCTTTTTCAATCAGCTTCAACACAGCATTTGTTACCTTTGAAAATAAGAATTAGGCAAACATACAAATTAACAATTTGAATAATATATGGGATCCTTATATAGAGAGGACACTTCAGGTCCCTGAGCTGCATGAAATTCCCAAAACCCTTAGATGTGATCCCTAGATCCTCCCCCAAAGTTGCACCAAAATATTAAGTTTAATAAAATAGAAGAAAATTAATACATTAATATAATAAGTTTACACTAAATACATGGAAAGAATAATTTGATCTCTATGTAATGATTATTTAAAGTAAATACAGTGAGGGAAAAAAAGTATTTGATCCCCTGATTTTGTATGTTTGCCCACTGACAAAGAAATGATCAGTCTATAATTTTAATGGTAGGTTCATTTTAACAGTGTGAGACAGAATAACAAGGAAAAAATCCAGAAAAACGCATTTCAAAAAAGTTATAAATTGATTTGCATTTTAATGAGTGAAATAAGTATTTGACCCCTTTGCAAAACATGACTTAGTACTTGGTGGCAAAACCCTTGTTGGCAATCACAGAGGTCGGACGTTTTTTGTAGTTGGCCACCAGGTTTGCACACATCTCAGGAGGGATTTTGTCTCACTCCTCTTTGCAGATCCTCTCCAAGTCATTAGGGTTTCGAGGCTGATGTTTGGCAACTCGAACCTTCAGCTCCCTCCACAGATTTTTTTTTTAAAAAGTTTTATTAATTTTTAAGAATTACGATCTTTAGAGCTTAGTAAACAACATGTTGTCTGGGTTCACATATTTAACATTAACTTCTTCAATATAAATCTATTCAGTACTGCACAATCCAGTATTTTTCTCCTGATCCTCCTTTCTTCCCCATATTTTTCCATTTTCCCCTCATTACACAATTATAATTCTTGGTACTACTGATGTATACAAAGTTAGATATAAACATCTTCATCATATTTTACTAATATTATACAAATAACAATATCAGTTAATAAATCAATATCCTGTTTTTCGTGCTCTTGTTAAAGTTTGATTTCCCATCAATATTTAAAGTATCTTTGTCAGTTATGATTTTCTCAATATTAATTACATTTATATAGCTAAACCTTTTATTCATACCAATCCTCCTCTTATTTTCATGTTTCCCATATCAAAAGAAGAAGAAAAATGCTATTTTAATTCTAAATCATATCTTTCATTATAAAAGTCTAATTATATCTAAGGGTCATCCATTCTTTTAATCATATTCAAACAAGTATTTAAACATGTGATGCCCCCTCTAATAGGTCAAATCTTCTATTTTTTAAATCTAACTCTCGCTTTCTTTCTTTGCCAAGTAGCTTTCCAAGCGAAGGCAATTAAATCACCCAGGAATTTTCTTTCTATTTTTATGAAAGTTGCTTCGCATGAGGAAGACAATTTAGGTTGGATATTTTTGGGGGGAATTCCGCCCATTTGTGTTCCTTAAGCAACTCCCACCTCCCTTCTCCCTCAATTTCTCCCCCCATCTTTTGTCTCCCAAATTGTAACGTTTCCCCTGACAGCTCTATGTTCCATTCCCCAAAATCTTCTTCCTTGTCATCAGGTGCATCTTGCAGACTTAAAGGGTACAGGGTCTTTTGCATTTTCATTGTTATGGGTAAGTCTTGCAGTATTTTATTTGTGTATGGTAGTTTATATTTCCCTTCTTTCATCTCTTCCGTCTCTAGGTCCATTTCCTCTGCTTCATCTTCCGATCTCTGGTTTATTTGTTCATACTTTGTAGTCGTTGTCTGGGAACTTTCTAGTTGTAGATTTAATTTGGAGATTTGCTCATTTATATTATCTAAATTATTTTTAGTCTCATTATGGTTTCTTTTTATGTCCTCTTTGTATGCAACAATTGTTTGGTGACTTAGTTGTAGCGTAGAGTATATTTCCTTCTGAAGGGTGTTTGTTTTTTCTTGAGGCATTGTTCCTGGAGATCCTCTAATACAGGGGTGTCAAACTCAATTTCATTGAGGGCCGCATCAGCATTGCGGTTGCCCTGGGGGGGCCGGGTGGGTGTGGCCAGGGTGGGTGCGGCCTACTGGGTGGGTGTGGATGGAGTGGGTGTGGCCTACTGGGTGGGCGTGGCCAGCTCTACATTGTTCACGTCAAGGGTGCCTGTGGGGGCCTGGGCAGGAGTGCGACAGATACGAGGGTCTCTGGCAGAAGGGGGTGGGACCAGGGCAAGTGCCAACGCATGGTCCACTGGAGGAGCCTCACTGTTCCTCTCAGGCCATGCGGGGGGGGGCTGGATGGTGGCGTGGGCTGCCCGGAGCCCTGGGCAGCAGAGGTCAAACGCCCAGCCTGGCCCTCGAGCACCTGCGGCACCAAGCCCAGCCCCACTTCCCCAAGGGGGCGCACAGCTGCACTTACCTCCTCCTCAAGGCTGCTGCTGCTGTTCTTGCTCTTCTTAGCCAGGTTACTCATGATGGGTACGAGGGCAACGTCAGAAGGAGGCCCATTCCCTCTCCATGGGAGGAGACCCGGCTTTGAATCCAAAGCTTCCTTAGCAATAGGATGGGAGACCCCAGGATAGGCCAGGAGGAGGGGGCAAGGGGATGGTGAAAGGGCAGCAGGGCAGGACTAAGGCAGGACTTCCCTCAGACCCTCCCTCTCCTTCTTTTCTTCTTTCCTTCCTTCCTTCCTAAGTACAGACTGGTGGGAAAATATTTGAGATGAGGTAGGGAGAAAAACAGGCAAGAAACACAGCTGGGGAGTTGTCACCCTTCGTGAGGAATGAAGAAATGAACCATCGCCTGGAAGTGGCCAGCACATGGCCCTCACCTACTTCACATATCTGGCTTGGTGGGCTCTGGGGGAGGGGATGCCATGAGCAGCATGAGAGTCAACGTTACCTGCACAATGCCGCCCAGCCCCCAGCCTGCTCGGCCCCGGAAGGCAGCGAGGTGCTCTCCTCACAGCGCCGAGAGGCTGAGCCAGGCGGCGCGAATCTGAAAAGAAGCGTGACGCCACCCAGCCCCCAGCCTGCCTGGTCTCAGCAGGCAGTGGGGCGCTCTCCTCCCAGCGCCGAGAGGCTGAGCCGGGTGGCACGAATCTGAAAACAAGCGCGAGGCCGCCCAGCCCCCAGCCTTCCCGGTTTCGGCAGGCAGCGGGGCGCTTTCCTCACAGCACCGAGAGGCTGAGCCAGGAGGTGCGAAGCTCACCAGCTTTATAATAATAATAATAATAATAATAATAATAAAGTTGGAAGGGACCTTGGAGGTCATTGAGTCCAACCCCCTGCTCAGGCAGGAAACCCTATACCATTTCAGACAAATGGCTGTCCAGTCTCTTCTTAAAAATTCCAGTGTTGGCATTCACCGCTCTGGAGGCAGGTTGTTCCACTGGTTAATTGTTCTAACTGTCAGGAAGTTTCTCCTCAGTTCCAGGTTGCTTCTTTCCTTGACTAGTTTCCATCATTACTTTGTGTCATTCCCTAGGGCCTGAGAATAGTTGACTCCCTCTCTTTGTGCAACCCCTGAGAGATATGAAACTATCAATGTCACCCCTAGTCCTTCTTTTCATAAACTAGACATACCCAATTCCAGCAAACGTTCCTGATATGCTTTAGCCTCCAGTCCCCTAATCATCTTTGTTGCCCTTCTCTGCACTCTTTCTAGCGTCTCAACATCTTTTTTACATCGTGGTGACCAAAACTGGATGCAGTATTCCAAGTGTGGCCTTACCAAGGCATTGTAAAGTGGTATTAATACTTCACGTGATCTTGATTCTATCCCTCTGTTAATGCAGCCCAGCACTGTGTTGGCTTTTTGGCAGCTGCAGCACACTGCTGGCTCATATTTAAGTGATTGTCCACTAGGACTCCGAGATCCCTCTCACAGTTACTACTATTGAGCAAGGTACCCCCTATACTATACCTGTACATTTGGTTTTTCTTGCCTAAATGTAGAACCTTACTTTTTTCACCATTGAATTTCATTTTGTTAGATAGCGCCCAATGTTCAAGTCTGTGCAGGTCCTCCTGTATCTTAAGCCTGTCTTCTGGAGTGTTGGCTATTCCTGCCAGCTTGGTGTCATCCGCAAATTTGATGAGTTCCCCATCTATCCCCTCGTCCAAGCTTTGCACCTTGCTCCCTGCTGAAACTGGGCAGGCTGGGGGCTGGGCAGCATTGCATTTCTCATCAGATTCACACCACCCAGCTCAGCTCTTGGCGCTGTGAGTTGAGCGCCCCGCTGCCTGCTGAAACTGGGCAGGCTGGGGGCTGGGCGGCATCACGCTTCTTTTTGGATTTGCGCTGCCCAGCTCAGCCTCTCGGTGCTGTGAGAGCGCCCCGCTGCCTGCCGAAACCCCTCCCCCAGAGCCCATCAAGCCAGATATGTGAAGTAGGTGAGGGCCATTTGCTGGCCACTTCCAAGCGATGGTACATTTCTTCATTCCTCACAAAGGGTGGCACCTCCCCAGCATGCACCCAGGGGGCGGGGCCGACGCGGCAGGGGCTGGTTCCTTGCTGTTTCCAGACGGCCTTGTGGAGCTAAGACTGAATACGTTTCAGCATAGATGGTCACCACAAAATTGTACATTGGCTCCCGGCTGGCCTGGGCCAGGGCCAAGGCAGCGGGGGCCGTTCCCTCACTGTTTCCAGGATGACTTCGCAGGCCGCATCCGGCCCCCGGGCCTTGTGTTTGACATGTCTGCTCTAATATCACCAGTCTCAGTAAGAGTAGAACAAAGTTTCCTCTAGCTTTCTGGTCTTTATATGTAGCCTTTATAATCCAATCGATTCCAGAATACAGGTCCCGTCCCAAAGGCAATATTTTATTGTGATCCTTTGTCTCAGGCATCCAAAAATTGTCAGTCAGGCAAGGTTATAATCCACAATGTTCAAAGTGTTCAACCTCCCTGAAAAGCTCAGAAAGTCTCTCCCAGCCAGACGTAATCAAAGGTCAAATTTTTCTTTCTCTCCCACTAGCTCTTGAGATTAAAAGTCCAAGATCAGTTAAGTGTTTATAGTCCAAAAAGGTGAGGATGATATGTATGCCAAAATATTTTCCTTTATTGCCAGCTGTTCTCCCTTAAGCTAGGAGTCACCAATCAGCCAGGAAGCTAGTTATAGTGCTGTACTCAAATCCACCACTAGATGTCACTCAAAATCCATTTTCCACTCTTAAGACAAAGGATTGATTTCTTATATTTCACCTCAATGTTTTTTTTCCAAAGCGAAAATCTTAACAATTATCTCAGTTCTCAAATTTCAAAACTGTAGCTTTATATTGCTTCCACTTCAATATTGTGTATTTGTCCCCCATAGAAATTAAAACGCCACTTCTGTTCACATTCAGAGGTTTTTAGCTTCTTGGGAGCCTTTCCCAGGAAATTCAGTTGTAAAATAGTAAAGAAAGGATCAATATTCTCACCCAGTTCCAAACATGCTGTTTACGATGTGTTAATTGGTGCTTTTCTTCTTCGGTTGTCAGCAGCTAATGGCTGGCCATAGGAATGTAGCCAGTCTTTCCCCTGCCGGTTTGAAGGGCTTTTCTCAGATTGAAGGGAAAGACCTCCATCTCTCTGTGATCGACGAGACACCCCTCTTTCTTCATCGCCTCTTCGGGGTGACTTTAGGCCCTTTTTAGGGCCCCCAGCAGGGCGAAATCGGGAGCGGAAGGCAGAGCCCTGCCTTCCTGCGTACATTCGCTGCAACGCAAAACCGGAAGTCCCCCCTCCACAGATTTTCTATGGGAATAAGGTCTGAAGACTGGCTAGGCCACTCCAGAACCTTAATGTCCTTCTTCTTGAGCCACTCCTTTGTTGCCTTGGCCGTGTGTTTTGGGTCTTTGTCATGCTGGAATACCCATTCACGACCCATTTTCAATGTCCTGGCAGAGGGAAGGAGGTTCTCACCCAAGATTTGATGGTACATGGCCCCGTCCATCGTCCCTTTGATGCAGTGAAGTTGTCCTGTCCCCTTAGCAGAAAAACACCCCCAAAGCATAATGTTTCCACCTCCATGTTTGACGATAGGGAAGGTGTTCTTGGGGTCACAGGCAGCATTCCTCCTGCTCCTAACATGGTGAGTTGAGTTGATGCCAAAGAGCTCGATTTTGGTCTCATCTGACCACAACACTTTCACCCAGTTCTCCTCTGAATCATTCAGATGTTCATTGGCAAACTTCAGACGGGCCTGTACATGTGCTTTCTTGAGCAGGGGGACCTTGCGGGTGCTGCAGGATTTCAGTCCTTCACGGCGTAGTGTGTTACCAATTGTTTTCTTGGTGACTATGGTCCCAGCTGCCTTGAGATCGTTGACAAGATCCTCCCGTGTAGTTCTGGGCTGATTCCTCACCGTTCTCATGATCATTGAAACTCCACGATGTGAGGTCTTGCATGGAGCCCCAGACCGAGGGAGATTGACAGTTATTTTGTGTTTCTTCCATTTGTGAATAATCGCACCAACTGTTGTCAGCTTCTCACCAAGCTGCTTGGCGATAGTCTTGTAGCCCATTCCAGCCTTGTATATGTCTACAATCTTGTCCCTGACATCCTTGGAGCTCTTTGGTCTTGGCCATGATGGAGAGTTTGGAATCTAATTGATTGCTTCTGTGGACAGGTGTCTTTTATACAGCTAACAAGCTGAGATTAGGAGCACTACCTTTAAGAGAGTGCTCCTAATCTCAGCTTGTTACCTGTATAAAAGACACCTGGGAGCCAGAAATCTTGCTGATAGGGGATCAAATACTTATTTCACTCATTAAAATGCAAATCAATTTATAACTTTTTTGAAATGCGTTTTTCTGGAATTTTTGTTGTTATTCTGTCTCTCACTGTTAAAATAAACCCACCATTACAATTTTAGACTGATCATTTCTTTTCCAGTGGGCAAATGTACAAAATCAGCAGGGGATCAAATACTTTTTTCCCTCAATGTAAATCAAATTTACTTTTAGTCGACACCCTATCTATTTTTTGAAACACATGCCATTCAAAATTCCACACAGTTTAGGGTTTCTATTAATGTTACATTAATGAGCCAATTTAAACATTTTGATTAACTATGCCCTATTCTGACAGGAATGAGCTGCAACAGACCTCAGGTTAACACATTGAGCTCCTTGTGAGAATAGCATTTTTTTTAGGTCACTTGTTTTTAACTACTGGGGTTTAACATTAAAGTTCAGCTATTAAATACTATAGCCATATGATTTGTTAAAAATGGTGGAGAAATAGAACTGGATGTTAACAACATATCAATGATAAAGATAAAGGTTTCCCCTGTCCAGTCGTGTCCGACTCTAGTGGGCAGTGCTCATCTCAGCGTTGTCTGAAGAAATTTCCGTGGTCATGGAACACTGTCACCTTCCCACTGAAGTGGTACCTATTTATCTACTCACATTTGCATGCTTTCAAACTGCTAGATGGGCAGGAGCTGAGGCAAATAACAGAAGCTCACCCCGTTGTGCAGCGTTTGGGTCTCGAACCCGGGCTTTCAGCTTTCCAGCTGACAAGCTCAGCATCTTTAACTGCTGAGCCATCGCGCCCCCATATTGATGATACTGTACTCCAAAACATCAAATGACTTAGTAGTGGCTTCATGTAGGTGATGAAAAGGATAGGGGAGAGAGTGAGCCCTTTGGCACTCCAAACTGCGGTGCCCTAGGGCTTGTTTAGTCTCTTCATTCCATATGCATCAACTAGAACCGCCTGCTCAGGAAGAATTATTGTAAAATAGTATTTCCAACCCACAACCCTTGCAGGGCTCCCAAAGGGCACTATGGTCAATGCTATCAAAGAACACAAAACAATAGCAGGTCCCTGTTTAAACCGCATAACAAGACAACAGTGAGAGCAAACAATTCAGCTTTCAACCCATGGCCAGGTCTAAGCCCTGACTGAAAAGAGCTATTGTCTCATTACCTTCTCATCAACCTTCCCTAAAAAGGGAAGGCTGGAGATTTAGCAATTAAAAAAATTTGGGTCCAAAATTGGCCCCTTATGGAGAAGGTACACAGTGCCCTCTTCAAATCCATTAGAAATTCTCCCTCCCACAATGAAGCAGTCACAATAGTTCAGATCCAGCCTCCTATTCCCCTCCAAGCTGTACTCCTACACCCTCCAAGCCAGGTAGGGAAGGGATGTTGCCCACTGATGGACTAGCTCAGGGGTCAGCAAACTATGGCCCACACAGCAAATCTAGTCCTACACCTTTTTTGGCATGGCCTGCAAGCTAATGGATGGGTAGGCAGATGATAGGCCTGCAGGACCAAACTTCAGCCAAGCTTCCATATTGAGATCAGGGCCAACAGTGGAGCATCCTGTGTGGCAGCCAACGAGTGGCCTCCTTGCTGGCAGGCCAGTGTTGTCCAAAAGCTGCCATGCTCCTTGGCTTATAGACCTGTCAGCTGCACCCACGGAGGCATGCCAGGACTGCC
This sequence comes from Azemiops feae, assembly GCA_023970755.1. NCBI lineage: Eukaryota > Metazoa > Chordata > Lepidosauria > Squamata > Viperidae > Azemiops > Azemiops feae. Next base: position 36,885 of record JALGBA010002917.1, on the reverse strand, counting down.
AGTCTCTAAACTTGCCTGGGCTGCCACTGCTTCACTGCTCCCACACCAGGTGAGCAATGTGCTGGGGCATGAGGGCCAGAGGGAGGGCACAGCAGTGGCAGCTCTTCCCATGCAGCCCCCGCTTGGCCCACAAAACCTAAATATTTATAATCTGGCCCTTTACAGAAAAAAATGCTTATCCCTGGCCTAGCTCATTCAACCAAAGATTCTGCAGGATCCAATATGAGTCAGTCACCGGGATCAGAGGTTTATTCTTCCAAGCTTTCAGACTCATGCTGCAGCCCATCTACAGGGAACTTCTCTCTCCACAATGTGTGCCCTGGGTTGTAATATGCATATTATTTATGTGGTGCTGGGTTGTGTGGGGCTTTTAGTTGTTAATTATTGTTGTTAATTAATTTAGTTGTTAATTAATCTTCAAAAAAGCAAAAACTGGATCCAGGAAACTACAGACCTATCAGCCTGACATCAATACCTGGGAAGATTCTGGAAAAGATAATCAAGTAATAAATCTGCAAAACACCTAGAGGCAAACAAAGTCATAACCAGAAGCCAACATGGGTTTGTCAAAAATAGGTCATGCCAAACAATTCTTATTGCATTCTTTGACAAAGTGACTAAATTAGTGAACCAGAGGAATGCTGTGGATATAATTTACTTGGACTTCAGTAACGCATTTGATAAAGTAGACCACAACCTATTACTTGACAGGATAAACAAATGTGGGTTAGAGAGCATCACCAACAGATGGATTTGTAACTGGTCCTAGTGCCTCACTATTTTAGAGATTGATTTCGGTCTGAACTGAACTGCTCTCCAAATTGCTAGGAAGCTCTCTAGGCACCCACTGGAAGCCAAGTGGCTCCATTAAGATGCCTGGCACAAGCCATTCAAAGTGGCCCTCAGTAGAATTCCACAGTATAGCAGATTTCTAGAAACTAACAAGTATATTCTATACTCCCAAGAGCAACAGATAATATCACTAGATTGCCTCTCTCATGTTAAACTGTATGAACTTTTAATTTTTTTCAGCTCTAGATTTTGTGACTTTCTATTTTTCTAATAATTCTCTATTCCCACACTTTTATTTAGATGCATTTTTAAAGCAGTTAAAATTACTTATGAATAATTTACAGTAATTTACACTATTGAGGCTTCTGGTGAGGCATGGCAAACTAACGTCCACATTTTTTCTGCTCTGCGGATTGCAGGGGGCATTATGGCCAAAAAGGCAGCTAGGTATGAGATCCAGACTGCAGAAATTCACTCTGGAAAAAGAGAGACCTGGAGATTACCCATACATACTCCGGACAGCTGTTTTTTGGTAAGTAGATGCCAGAAATTGACATTTTTGCAGCCACTTACAAGCAGCTGGGAATTGCAGGTTCCATCATGCTCTGCAGCCTTTCACAGACTCAAGGTTCAACCAAACCTCATCTTTTTAATCACTCTGAAAATTTATTTTCTATATTGTTTCTTTAAGATTGAAAACCTTCAGAACCGCAAGTTTACCAGTTCCTGGGTGAACCTCTCTTCAATTCATTTAAAAAGGAAGAAAATTATGTGTTTCCAGCTTTGTAAGGTTTTTATTTTTTGCAATAAACAACAAAGGGGTGATTATAGAGTTATTTTTGGAAAGTTTTTAAATGCTAAGGCTTTGGATGAAAATGTCTTGTTAAAGTTCAAATTTGAAAGTCTTTGAAAGTCAATTACTAGAGAGCACAAGGTGGCTACTTTAAAGGAAACATTTGATCTGTGGCTTCAAGAAGTGTTTTTTAACTCTATACTGGAACCAAAATAGTTGTTTCATTACGGTTAAATAATGGGTTGCTCTCTATGGTGATGCTTAATGGTTACCTTGATTGGATAGGGTTGTTTTTTTAAAAAAATGTTTCACTGGGTGTAATGGATTAGTTTGCAATAACAGGGTTATTTTTGATATGTAAATAAGGGGCTATTTTTGGTAATGTTTAAAGTTTTTAATTTTTTTGCAATGTTTAATTGTTAATTGGGATTAGATTTTGATTATTAAAGAGAAGGATAAGGGAGATTTAGACTAAATGGAAAGAGGGATTGTATACTTATGTTGTTAGGTTTTTCTGTTAATTTTTACTGGACATTTGCTGATTAATAAGGAGAGCTAAAGATTTAGAGATGAGTTTATAGAAAATGGTGTGAGGTATGGAATGAAGATGTATTTGGTTGTATTTTAAGAGACAGTGATATGTTGTTAATGTTGAATATACTTGCTGGGGATGAAGGGGGAAGTTTCTTTTGGGGGCATTTTTTTCTACAGTTTTTATTCTCTTTTCCTTTTTTTTTTTTAACAAAATAATTTTTATTGAATACAAAAAAAAGAAAAAAAAGATTAAAAAACATTGAACATAGTGTATCATCTTTGACATACATCTTTGTCTAAACATTCCGTATTATACACATACTTTATACATTTCAGATATTCTTCCTCTATTTACATCCCTTCCTTTTCTGATGTATTTTTGTATTAGGTTCTTGTATTAGTTTTATCTGTTCAATATAATTCTTAATAAAATTATTGAAAAATATTAAGTTATAGGCAATAAATGTAAATTGAAATCTAAATAAATATCTCAATTATACACAAAAGAATTAATTTTTAAAATCACTTTGTCATAGTCCCTCACTCCAAATACTGATTTTGTTATATTAATATAAACATTACAAGCGAAAATATCCATTAATAGAAATTTACCTGCTTATTTAGGGGCCTGAACAAGCAGTCCCGCCAGGTCACCAGTGCAAGCTAGGATTTAAAAGAAGAAATATCAGAAATGCTTATTCCTGCTTTTTTTTAAAAAAAATATATATATTTTATTATTTTTATGGGGATAAAAAAGGGAAAGGTGGGTAAAGGTATAACATAGGGTGAAAAAACAAGGATTAGACCAGGGGTAGGGATAGATACAATAATGGGGTTACCCCCAACAATAAATCAACGCTTTAGCAAGCAGACTATCGTCCGGGTATACGTATTAAATGTGCATAGTTAACATAATACTAAAAAGCTATAGTAAATAAATTTGTCACTAATAATAATAAAAACTTAACCAATACATATCATTCATTCTATAAATAACAATAATCAGTATACTATTAATAATATATTACTAAATATAGTTACATATAAATACCAATATATTGCTTATTAATTATAATTACTTATAGTTAAAAGTAAACATCTGACATAGAGGTTAAAAAATAATAACAAAAAAAAAGACATCATTTATCTTATTTAATTTCATAACCTTTTTTCGTTCTGTCGTATTGCTAACCATTGATAGAATTTTTCCTATGTTTTAAAGTAAATTGTGTCTTCTTTCTCTTTGATTTCCAAAGTTAATCTATCCATTTCTGCGCATCCCAATATTTTCATAATAATAATCTGATCAGGTGGTATCTTTTCATTTTTCCAAAATTGGGCAAATGCTATTCTCGCAGCTGTTAATATGTGTAAAATTAAATATTCATTCTCTTTTCCGTAGTTAGATCCTAATATTCCTAATAAAAACAGTTCCGGTTTGAATTCTATCTGTATCTTAGTCATCTTTTCTAACCATATATGAATCTTAAACCAATATTTCTTTGCATTAGGGCATATCCACCAGATATGATAATAAGTCCCTGGTTTTTGTTTACATTTCCAACAAATATTTGATACATTTTTAAACATTTTCTCTAGTCTAACTGGTGTCATATGCCATCTATAAAACATTTTATATAAATTCTCCTTATATGCAGCTGCTTTAGTAAATTTGATATTTCGATCCCACGGTTTTTGCCAATCTCTAGGTCTATGGAATATCCAAAGTTCTTTGCCCATACTATCATTGTTTCCTTTACTTGTTCTTCTTCCATCTTCCATCTTAGCAGAAATTTATAGAGTTTTTTAATCAAGTTTTCGTCTGTTTTTAATAATATTTTATCTAGTGGTGTCTGTTCTTTATAAAATCCTCTAGATTTTATATCTTTTTCATATCTTGTCTGAATTTGCAAATAAGACCACCATGTTAAGTCAATACCCTGTTGCTGAAGAGTTTGTCTGTCTTTAAGTTTTCCATCTTTGTCCAAAATATCTTTATAACTAACGAGTTTATCATAGTTAATTAAATTTGGATAGGAAAAGGCTTCCATTGTCGAAAGCCACTCAGGTATTTTCATGTAAATTTTATGTTTCTTTTCCACTCTGAAAACAATACATTCCTTATGGCATGATTTTGAAAATATTTATGTACTTTATTTTTCTCATACCACAAAAACGCATGCCAACCTAATTGCAGATCATGCTCCTCTAAATAGAGAAGTCGTTTATTTCTCAGTGTGATCCATTCTTTAAGCCAAAGCAAAATGGTTGCCTGGTAATAAAGTCTCCAATCCGGGAGTCCGAAGCCCCCTCTGTCTTTAGAATCTTGTAATAATTTGATTTTAATTCTAGCTTTTTTCCCTTGCCATATAAATCTCATTATTGTAGCATTCAATTCATCGAAGAATTTCTGATTTAACTTAACAGGAACCGTTTGAAATAGAAAAATTAGCTTAGGTAGAATGTTCATCTTAACGGTCGCTATCCTTCCTAGCAATGATAATTGAAGATTTTTCCATTTCTCCAAATCCACTTTTATTTGTTTTAATAGTCTCTCATAGTTGTCCTCTTTTATTGTTGTGTATTTTGAAGTTAAATGGATACCTAAATATTTAACTTTTTTAGCTATTTGAAGATTTATCTTTTTAGCCAATTGAATTTTTTGTTTGTCTGTTAAATTCTTCGTTAATACTTTGGTCTTTTCCCTATTTATCTTCAACCCCGCCACTTCTCCAAATTTCTCTATTTTCCACAAGAGTTTAATGGCCTGTTTCTAGTGGTTCCTCCAAAATAAAAACTAAATCATCTGCAAAAGCCTGTAGTTTGTATTTTTGGTCTTTTATCTCCAATCCTTTAATCTCGATGTCTTGCCTAATATTCCTAGCCAACACTTCCAATGTAAGAATAAATAACAAAGGGGACAATGGACATCCCTGTCTTGTGCCTTTTTTTATTTCAAAGCTATCTGTGTAATCTCCATTTATAAGTATCCTTGCTGATTGTTTATTATAAATTGCTTGAATTGCATTTATAAAGTTTTCACCAAAATCCATCTCCTTCAACTGTTGAAACAAAAATTGCCAATTAAGATTATCAAAAGCTTTTTGCGCATCAAGAAATATAAGCGCCAACTGTTTCCCCGGGTGGTTTTCGTAATATTCCAACACATTTAAAATAATCCTTAAATTATTCTTTATCTGCCTTTTTGGTAGAAAGCCATTTTGGTCCCAGTGGACAAATTCAGTCAAAAATTTCTTCATTCTTTCTGCCATTATTGTAGTAAATATTTTATAATCCATGTTTAATAACGATATTGGTCTATAATTTTTAATTTGTGTAAGATCAGTGTCTTCTTTGGGTATAAGGGAAATGTTGGCTTCTATCCATGAATTTGGTATTTTTGTCTCTGAAAAGGCTTCATTACAAAGATCTTTCAAAATCGGGCTGACAATGTCTTGTAAAGCTATATAGAATTCTGCAGGGAGACCATCAGGTCCCGGAGTTTTATCCTTCTTTTGCCTTTTTATTGCCTCTGTAATCTCCATCATTGTTATGTTCTCATTTAATATGTATTGCATATTCTCTGGTACCTTTGGAAGATCCGCTTCTTTTAAATAGTCCTGTATTGCCTCATTCGAAACCACCTCAGTCTTATAAAGTGTCTCATAATAAGCTGTAGTAATTTTTTTAATTGCATCATTATGGCAGTATAATTGGCCCTTTGAATCTTGTAGTTTACTTATCAGTCTTTTTTCTCTTTCTTTTTTCAATTTATATGCCAGCCATCTTCAGGGTTTATTGGCATTTTCAAAAAAATTCTGTTTAGATCGTTTAATCTGTTGTGCCCTTATATCCATCTCCAGTAAATTTAATTTGTGTTTTATTAATTCCATTTGTGTCTTCAACTTTTTCTTTTGTGGATCATTTCGTAGCTCCAGTTCCAAGTTACTAAGTTGTTCTTTCAATCTAAGCTGTGTTTGTTTCTTTTCTTTATTCTTTTTGGCAACATAGGTTATAGCCACGCCCCTAAAATAAGCTTTTGCTGTATCCCATACATTTTGAGTGGAGGTTTCTTCTTTCTTATTTATTTAAAAAAAAAAATCCATTTCTTTCGTTGCCAATTGTAAAAATTCTTTTTCTTTCAGTATAGCTTTGTTCAGCCACCATCTTAATTTCTTTCTAGTTCCTTTCCACGTCATTCTAATTGGATTATGATCTGCCCAAATATTAGGTTCTATTTCAATCTCATGTATCATAGTCTTTAAATCATAGGAAGTCCATATCATATCAATTCGTGACCAGGATTTATGCCTATTTGAATAAAATGTATATTGTGTTTTATCCGGGTTCATTTCTCTCCATATATCTTGTATACCTAATTCGTCTTTCATCTTTAGAAAAGAATTAGATAAGGTATTTCCCCCTTTTTTCCCTTGTTTGTAGCTCTTATAATCCTGTTTTGCATCAGCTATCGCATTAAAGTCTCCAAGAATACAAATTATCATATAATTGCTGAAAAAATTGGTCTTGTTTCTCATTGGGGGCATATATGGCAATCATCAGAATTTGTTTTTGATTCCATGTAATTTCCACCATTAATAGTCTTCCTTCATCATCAACATAAATTTGTTTTGGATTCATCTTCTCTTTTATATAAAAGGCTACCCCTCGTTTCTTTTGCAATGCCGACGAGAAATAAAGTTTGCCTATTTTTGGTTGTTCTAAGAATCTAAAGTGTTGTCTTTTTATATGCGTCTCTTGGAGACAAATTATATCCATTTTCAATTTTTGTAATCTATAAAATATTTTACTCCTTTTTTTTAATAACAAGTTTTATTAAAAAAAAATTTGTTTTACAGCCAAGTGCTTAAGACACATCGTGGAGATAGGGCACTCCATAGAACAAAACAAAAGATACAGTCATACATATACAATTTAAACTACTTCTTTAAAGGTTCCCTCTCTATTTTATCAATCAAAAAAGAAAAAAGAAAAAAGAAAAAAAAACCACAATAACAAAAAACAAAAACTGTCAATCATATTTTCACCCGTTTTCAGGCTTAACTAACTTTCAATTAACCTATTTCAATTTAATCTTACATAAACATATAGTATATAATTCTAGTATTCCTACAATATAAATTATTTAAATTCTATCTCTTATTATTCTATTCCACATACATATTTTGTAAATGAACGTAACTTTATATATTTTAAAACCATTACATTTTAGCCTAATATAATAAAACAATAATTATTTCTATCATAAACATATAATATAACAATTATATTTTAATGTTTCTCAACTATATTCTATTTCATATATTCTATCAAGTATTTTTATAAATCCATCCAAATCCCTAAAAGTTCCTCAATTATTTCAATTTAGTCCACTTAATACATTGCTAATTAACATTCAATTCTTATAAGTAAAAATATCAGTAATATTTCACCAATCTCAATCTGACTCCTTTAGTTTTAGATTTTCCAATTTTCCCTATTGCCATTCCAAACCATAATCAAATCCATAATTTAGATCTAATGTTGACTCAGACCAAAATAACCTTAAAAATCTCAAAAGTCTCTATCAAAGTCTCTAAAAACCCTTTTTACCCATCAGATAAAATTTTAACTCTCATTTTTAAGTCTAATTCTAGCTTTCTTTTTGTGCCAGGCAAGTTTCCACAGTAGGTCCTCTAGTTCATCCCATCTTAGTGTTTGGCTATAAGCATTTTCCCACCATTGAGTCCAATCATAGTCTTCTCTTTTGTCCGGTGTTGTCTGCACTATCATATTGTCAGCGTTTTTAGTGCCTCGTATTTGGAAGTCCATTCCTGTTGCTTTTACAATTGTAAATGTTTTAGTTGAATTCTGCCTTTGCTCATCAGAAATCTCCATCATTTGCATGTGGGGTGTATCCTCTTCCTCATCAGTAAGTTGTGGATATATTTCATCCATCTCGTTAAGTTGTAGATCTGATTGTGTATCATAGTCAAGATTTGAGCTTCAATTTTTAATTCTGAAACCTCCTTTTTCCTAAGCGTTCTAATATGTTCTTTAAATTCCACTCTCATTTCCAAAAAATTTTCTAATGTAAGTCCATAATTAATCTGTGAATAGGATTCCATCCTCTCTTTTTTCAGTATTGTAAAATATAGAGTCCCAACCGAAATAGGGAAAAGCAAATAGTCAAGTCCAGCACAGAAATAGAAAAACAGCAAGAGTCCCAATCAGTAACAGTCAATTATTATATTATAATCCTAGAATGGAAAAGAAAAATCCATTTTTTGGAAGTATATTCAATATTGTGAAGTCAAACGTGGTACAAGTAGAAAATTGAGCAAGTTCCAAAGGAAATATACCAGTCTGGGCGTCACGCCAAGATCAGGGAGTGAGAGTACAGCTGAAGATTAGTTACTTTGTATCAAAGTTTCTGGGCTTCACGCCAAATTCCAGGCTAGCTTGTAGCCAAAACAATCCACATGAGTCCACCCAGAGAACAGAAAGTTGTTTTTTTTTTTGAAGTAGGCAATACTGTTCAGGAGGGGTGGGAGGGAAAAAAGCACTCCACCCCCCTCCCTAAAGGTTTTCACCTAAACTAAAGATAGACAAGCCAAAAAAAGGAGTCACAGTAAGAATTTTTTTCAGGATACCCAAATTAAGAGCTCATATGTACAAAAAAAAAAAGAAAAAATAATTATTTTCCCAAAGCCCATTTTCCCCAGTATCGGAACGCTGCCTTCTCAAACTAGGGAAATAGTTCTTAAAGCTGTTAACAGGGAAGTAGATAGTTTAACAAGAGGGAAGGAAAGTTCTCACCCGGATCTTCCACGGTGGTTCTTTTTGCTTAGATGTTGCTGTGACTTTCGGCTGGAGCAGCTAAGTGATCGGCCATGTTACTGGCCGATCTTTTCCCCGTCGGCCCAAAGGTGATTTCTCGGACCGCAGAGGGAGCTGCCGCTCCCTCCGCGATCGACGAGTGCCCTCCTCCACAGTGGTCGCCCCTCCAGGGCGACTTTCGACCCTGTCCAGGGTCTACCGGCAGGGGGAAACCGGACGGCAAAGAGAGCAAGTTCTTTGCACGTCCGCTGGCGCTGCCACCGGATCCGGAAGTCATTTTACTCCTTTTTGATGGGGAATTAAGACCATTTATATTTGTTGAAAAAATTTCAATTTCTTCCATAATTTTAGTTGTATTTGGATCTCAATCTTCTAGGAGAAGTTATCTGTCTCTGATCTTTGGGCCTTACATCTTCTTCTGATTGAGTCTTTTTAGGTTCTTCCTCTTCTGTTTGTTTCGATGCTCCTGCTTCTGTCATTTCCTCTGGTTTCTTAGACCTAATATCGCCTTCTTCCAGAAAGGTTCTATGATTGTTAAAAATTTCCTCTGCTTTAAGTGGAGTATCCAATCTATATCTTTTCAAATCCCAAAAGATTAATAATCCTTCTGGGACCAACCATCTAAAATTCACTCCTTTATTCAGCAGTTTCCTTGTTAAAAATTGATATTCTCTTCGAGCTTCTCTTATTCTTTTCGGAATCTGTTTAAGAATTACAAGTTCTTTATCTTTATATTTCAATGGTTGGTCTCTTATTGCTCTCAAGATCTCATCTCGTGTTGATCTTTTGAGAAATCTTACGTGAACCTCTCTGGGAACTCTATTTCTTCTTGCATAGCTTGAATTGACTCTAAAAACCTGATCCATTTCTTGTTTCATTTGGTCCATTTCCATTCCAAGTCGTTCCGCCAATAACTCGCTCATCAACTCTAACAGATTCTCATCCTTCTCTTCTATGATATTTTGGAATCTTAGGAAGTATGATGCCCTTTCCATCTCCATGACAGCCATGCTGTCTTCCAATTCCACATTTACTTGCGCCAATCTCTGGTTCTCATCTTGTAATGCTTCTAGTTTCTGATCAACCATCTCTGACTTATCTTCTATTTTTTGCATTCTTTGTTGAGTGTCTATCATCGCCTGTTGGAAAGTTTCCATTTTTTGATCCATTTTAAGAAGATCACTTTTCAAGTCTTCATAATTTTTGTCCAAATCTTTTTTCATTTCCATTTTGGAATCTGCAATTGCTTGGAGTATCGCTTGCATATCTTTTTGTTGGGTTTCCTGTTGTAAATATGTAGTAATTGATTTTTGGGGGGCTGGGCTCACCGAGGTTGAGGCGGGGGCCAAAGAGCCCTTCTTCACCCCTTTAGCCAAATTTGAGATGCTCATCTTCTAATTGTTGTATTTATTTATAATCCACTAAGGAGCCCAATAGCTAGTTATAATCCACCAGAGGGCCCGATGGCCAATTGTAATCCAATGCCCTCCTATTATCAGGAGACAAGGCAAACGTAATTTGAAAGAAAAAAAAGGAAAAAAGAAAGGAAAAAGAGAAAAAAAATACTAATAATTCCAGCAAGGAGATAGTTAAAAAAAAAAGAACAACAAAAAAAAACTTCCACAACCATCCAAAAGGGAGGGAGAGTAAAAGAAGAAAAAAACAGACAAAAAGGCCAAAAAGAAAAAAAGATGTATTTATATCCAAAGGAAAGATTAAAAAAAAAGGAAAAAAAATAAAAATTGTCGTGTAAAAATAAAAATATTATAGGGGAGAATGATCTAGTTATAAATTTAGAAATTTATTCCACGACCACCCAAAAACAACAAAAAAAGAAAAAACAAAACCCCAAAGATAAATTCCCTTCTCTTGTATTTTCCTTTGCTATAGGGAATATACAGCTAGCTAAAAAGACCAGACACTCACAGACAAAAAAAAAAAGGAAAAAAAACACTTCCCTCTCAGTAGCTTTTAAGAGCGATAAGGATGTCTGGGCATGCAGCCAAGTGTCTGGGAATTGGGCCAAGTATTGCAGCTGAATAAACAAAACTGCCAGAGAACAAAGAGAGAAAAGTTACAATGTAGCCGCTAGGTGGTAAAAAAGAAAAAAAGTATTCAAGGGTGGAAACACAGTTTAAAAGTTCTTTAAAGTTACTAAAAAGAACAGAAAAAAAACAGAGTGGCTTTTCCCACTTATTAAGTCTTCCTATCCTTCCAAAAGTGAGATGATTTCTCCAATTAAAGAATTTAATTTTAAAGTAGTCCAAATTAGTTCTTCTTAAGATCACTTAAACCGCCGTTTGCATGGGGGGGGGGGAGCAGATCCACCTCCTTCCTCCCTTCAGGCTTCCAGCTTCGTGTTAAAGGCAGGCTATCTTTTTTTTCAATAAAATCCACTTCACAAAGAGAAAAGACGCATAATCTCACCCGTCCCGGCTGCTTGCCTTCCAAATCAGCTGTTTTCTGTCTCCGACGATCAGCTGAGAATGGCAGCTCGCATAAATGCGATCTGCCTTTCTTTTGCTGGTTCCAGGGGCTGCTTTGGGTTTGGTAAGCTGGCTACTGCCAGCTCCCATTCCTCAAAGGTTCGCCCTTCAGTGGCCACCCCTCCAGGGTGGCATTTAGCCCAAACGGGCCTGCCAGCGAAGAAATTTCGGACCCGGGGAGCGGAGCAATTTTTCCCCGGGTCTACAGTCAGCGACGTCACCGGAAGCACCCCTTATTCCTGCTTTTATAGCTATCTTTAATATTGCATGTTCCCATGTTTTCAAAAGTTCCATCCTTCAAGAAACACTTTTCAAATTAGCATCCATTAACGAATAACACCACACTGTCATAGGACACCAGCAAACTGAGAGGATAGTGTTCATGAAAGCCACTAGTTAAGAGGTCCTGAATCTCACTATTGTTCTATATGAGAATACTGCTGATATGAACCAGAACATAGGAGGGCAAACTTCAGCCTTAATTTTTTTATACAGGTCCATTTGTGTAAATTCAATTACAAAATTACAGTTTTTGTATATAAAATTTAGACCAATTTAAGTAGATAGTCATGGCATTGTATACTCTTCAGTACAGTATTTAATATTAAGAAACTTTAACATTAAGATTCAACGATACTACTCATAAGTGTCATTTTTTCTCTTCCAAATAATATTTGAGAAAGAAAATCATACAAATTTGAGTATGAATTCTGCTAAATTAGGATTTTCTGTGCAGTATGGGTGTAATACAAAGCGTAAGTCACGGTATGAAAAAGATTTACAGGGGCCAGCAATCAGAAAACAAATTCCTAGGAAGAATGTTGATTAAAAAAATGTTGTAGGGCTCTACCAGTGGGGCACTTCTTTAGTTACAGATGGAAAGATGATACATCAAACTGCAACAACTAAATTACTGTATTTTTAATCAAAGGCTATGAAAATTAACTGTCCAAACAAAGTTACATTAAAACTTAAAGCAAAATTCTGAACTAAGAATTTATTTTACAGGAAATGGTAATGAAAAATCTATGTTGTAAAATCTAGATTATTTGCAAGGCCTACATGTAAAATGAAAGGAAGTGGCAAAGCAACACTTTAAGAAAGTGAATTTCTCCACAGCTTCCTAATTATGTCAGAAACAACTTTCTCTGTGATTCCATTAGAAAATGAATAACACAAGTGTTTCAGCTCTTCAATCCCCTATGATGCAAAAAGAGAAATGGGAGTGAAGTGCTAGCATATAGAGGCAAAAGAAATATACTGTCTCTTTCCACTTAAAACTAAATATAATGCACTTCTGCATTTTACAGCATACAATAATAAAAACACAGTTCTTGGTCCAGCAAACATTTGTTTAGCTTCATTCAATTCTTATCTGTTTTTATGCATACAACCAGACTTTTCTTCATTTTTATCTGAAACTAAGGTATAAAGTTTTTATTTATTTTTACTTATTTATTAAATTTATATGCCACCCATCTCGTTGTTACGTGATTCTGGGCATCTTGATAAATATTGCCTTTGATCCTTAAGCAATTTGTGTTTCCTCTGCTTAAAAATACTTTCTGAGAAAATCTGTGGTCCGTTCTGTAACCTAATATTGAGTTTTACAGATTCACCATGAACCAAGGACCACATTTCTACAGTTCTGGACTGACAGGCCAGCTAAAATGTGCATATTCCTGCATATTCCTGACAGTAAGAATTAAGTAATCATGAACACAAATAAATGTAGCTCATAATAAAATATCAAAGTGAAAAAGGACACCACTAGGGAAATGGATCAATGTGTAAGCCATGGCATATTCTAGTACCAAGGAGGGGAGAGGTAGCACTCTATATCATTTGAGGGCCAGATCCCACTAAAGCCTGAGCTTAATGATAAAACAGTAGATGCATAATATATTGCACAACAAAATACCAATTAAGATACCCAAATTTAAAAATTCTGCCAGTGTAGAAATACTTCACGAGAGTAAAAAGTCAAGCATTTTTTTCATAATTTGGTGAAGAATAGAAAGCCAGCAAACTGATCTTTTCACACACCTCTATATGCGGAAGATTTTATTTTGAGTTGCATATAGGCAGGAAGAAAACTTAAGAGAAAGTAAAAAGACAAGTGGTTCAAAAAAGACAAAACACATATTTCATTTCCCCCTTTAAAACAAGACTGCTAAATTTTTCCACTGACTATAACTACCCTTCATGAAAACTTACGGAATAAATTTCATATATTCCCTTTCGGCCTTCATCACATTCACGACGAACCCAGTGTCGATTGAGGTAGGCACAAATTCCATTCAGCACTTTGCTTGAAAACCGATAATCTTCCCATTGTTGAGTGTAGAATTTCAACACGCTCTCATCCATCAAGTCTTCACCATCCTGAAAGAGACAATTTACCAACAGAAGAAACTTAATGGTAAATACAAGCAGGATTTGTTCTCCAGTGTGTGCCTGGCTTCAAGAGCAAAGAGCAAAGAATTGGCCCTTCGTTTATTTGTATAGTGGCTTCCTGGATGGGCCTCTGTCCCACCCTTGTCAGTTACTTTGTGTCAAAGAAGAAGCACATTATATCACCAACTTGACATATAAAGAACATAAGCATATTTCCTTTCTGTAATCAGTTTTGTAGACTTCCAACTGTCTTTTCTTTTTCCGATGTTGACTGAAATCTTCCTTCATATAAGAGACCAAGAAATGTTACTAAAACATGCCACTGACATTTTAAAATTTATTCTTCAATTTTCCTATTTAGCATTGCCCTGCTCTTAGAAGTAATACCTTTTTAATTGAAAGTTTTTCTTAATATAAAACACAAATGAAAATAAAGACAATAAGGAAAGTGGGTAAGCAAAAAAGGGGAGAAGTAAATTGTGGGGTAAAGGGGAAGAAAAAAAAGCAGGGATTTCAACTTTTTTCTGTGCATTAAGTTACATAGTAATGATCTCAACTTTTTACTTCTACACTGAGGGAAAAAATTATTTGATCCCCTGCTGATTTTGTACGTTTGCCCACTGACAAAGAAATGATCAGTCTATAATTTTAATGGTAGCTTTATTTTAACAGTGAGAGACAGAATAAGAACAAAAAAATCCAGAAAAACGCATTTCAAAAAAGTTATAAATTGATTTGCATTTTAATGAGTGAAAGAAGTATTTGACCCCTTCGCAAAACATGACTTAGTACTTGGTGGCAAAACCCTTATTGCCAATCACAGAGGTCAGACGTTTCTTGTAGTTGGCCACCAGGTTTGCACACATCTCAGGAGGGATTTTGTCCCACTCCTCTTTGCAGATCCTCTCCAAGTCATTAAGGTTTTGAGGCTGACGTTTGGCAGCTCGAACCTTCAGCTCCCTCCACAGATTTTATATGGGATTAAGGTCTGGAGACTGGCTAGGCCACTCCAGGACCTTAATGTGCTTCTTCTTGAGCCACTCCTTTGTTGCCTTGGCCGTGTGTTTTGGGTCATTGCCATGCTGGAATACCCATCCACGACCCATTTTCAATGCCCTGGCTGAGAGGAGGAGGTTCTCACCCAAGATTTGATGGTACATGGCCCCGTCCATCGTCCCTTTGATGCGGTGAAGTTGTCCTGTCCCCTTCGCAGAAAAACACCCCCAAAGCATAATGCTTCCACCTCCATGTTTGACGGTGGGGATGGTGTTCTTGGGTTCATAGGCAGCATTCCTCCTCCTCCAAACACGGCGAGTTGAGTTGATGCCAAAGAGCTCGATTTTGGTCTCATCTGACCACAACACTTTCACCCAGTTCTCCTCTGAATCATTCAGATGTTCATTGGCAAACTTCAGACGGGCCTGTATATGTGCTTTCTTGAGCAGGGGGACCTTACAGGTACTGCAGGATTTCAGTCCTTCACGGCGTAGTGTGTTACCAATTGTTTTCTTGGTGACTATGGTCCCAGCTGCCTTGAGATCATTGACAAGATCCTCCCGTGTGGTTCTAGGCTGATTCCTCACCGTTCCCATGATCATTGAAACTCCACAAGGTGAGATCTTGCATGGAGCCCCAGATTGACAGTTATTTTGTGTTTCTTCCATTTGCGAATAATCGCACCAACTTCTCACCAAGCTGCTTGGCGATAGTCTTGTAGCCCATTCCAGCCTTGTGTAAGTCTACAATCTTGTCCCTGACATCCTTGGACAGCTCTTTGGTCTTGGCCATGGTGGAGAGTTTGGAATCTGATTGATTGATTGCTTCTGTGGACAGGTGTCTTTTATACAGGCAACAAGCTGAGATTAGGAGCACTCCCTTTAAGAGAGTGCTCTTAATCTCAGCTCGTTACTTATATAAGACACCTGGGAGCCAGAAATCTTGCTGATTGATAGGGGATCAAATACTTATTTCACTCATTAAAATGCAAATCAATTTATAACTTTTTTGAAATGTATTTTTCTGGATTTTTTTGTTCTTATTCTGTCTCTCACTGTTAAAATAAAGCTACCATTAAAATTATAGACTGATCATTTCTTTGTCAGTGGGCAAACGTACAAAATCAGGAGGGGATCAAATGATTTTTTCCCTCACTGTATATACAGGTACTCCTCAATTTACGACAATTGAGCCCAAAATTTATGTTGCTAAGCGAGACAGTTGTTGAGTTTTGCCCCATTTTATGACCTTTTGTAGGAGATGACCAGGTTGAGCCCAAGGGAGGGGTCAAATGTCTCATCAGTCATGAGTCCCTTCACGCCCACAAGAGATCTAAGTTCACCCCACCTTGAATTCCTTCTACTCTTATCTCCCACTAATTTCCCTTGGCCGTTAGTAGTTCAGATTCTTGTAGAGAGCTCAAGCTTACAATAAATCTTTATACCCATTTGAACTGTCTGGATAGCCTGATTTTCCTGGTGCTTGACATTCATATGAACTACTCCACTTCACCCAAAATTTTCATGGATTCCGGAACACCCAAGCCATGGCTGCAGATCCCAGAGCTACAGCAATAGCAGATGAGCTAGATCTCCACTCTATCAGCAGACAGCATGATGGCATTGAAGACAAAATCAGGAATCTTGCAGCCAATTTTCAACAAATGATGCAACAAATGGAGCTCCTGACTCAACAAGGGACTGCTACACAACCAAAACCACCTGCTCCACCCAGCGAAGGCACATCTGCCAGTTCCTGCCACGCTCATCCCCAAGACTCCTAGCTGCCTACCACAGAGATTCACTGCTGAGTCTGATAAGTTGAGAACATTCCTAGCCTAGTGCGAAGTGTTCATTGGCACCAGATCGGGAGCGTTTCCAACAGACAGATCGAGAATCTCCTTCATCCTCAGTCTTTTAATCGAGACTGCTGCCAAATGGGCGCTTCCACTTATTGAAACCAATGACCCAATCCTGGATAGTTTCCCAAACTTCCTCACTAGATTTAGAGAGTACTTTGGAGGCCCTGTTCGGATAGAAACTACCAAACAATGCATCCACCAGCTCTGCCAGGGCAACAACTCCATGAGAGCCACATGGTCAAGAATTGCCCTACTAAACCTCCCAGAAGAAGCAACAGGAAAGCCCAGCAATGTCTCCACTACCCACCTCCTGGAAGACAAGCCCCAAGGCCAGGGAAATGAGAAATGGGCCCCCTCCACAAGCTCACGGGGGGGGGGGCACCCAAGCACTGAATGGGGCTCAATTACTTCCACACCCAGGTACGTAAATAAAAATTTGATTCTATACACACACTTCCAAGCAGTCAGGAAACCACCATTCCTGATTTGATAGATTCTGTGTCAACCTCCAATTTCATAAGCTTAGCCACAGTCTAGAAACTTAAGATCCCCACACTTCTGCTGAAGTCTACACTGCCAGTGATAACTTTTGATGGCCACATTTTAAAAGCAGGCCCCATTACTCATGCCACAGAGCCTTTGAAATTAACAATAAATCAGCATCCTAAAGAGTTAACCCCTTTTGTAGGTGACAACATTGATCTTCCACTAGTGCTGGGAACCACTTGGTTACAACACCATGACCCCACTATTAAGTAGAAAAACTGCTCTATTGCCTTTGATAGTCCTGAATGTCTTTCTTACTGCAATCAGCTTTCTGAAATCCCCCACCAGCCCCTCCAAAGGTTAACAGAGATTCCCAATCTACCAAGTAAATACAGACTTTGCTAATGTTTTCAGAGAGGAGGAAGCCCCAGCTCTCCCCCTGCACAGAGACTGCAATTGCACCGTAAACCTGGTCTCTGGTACCAAAATTCCTGACAAGAGACAATACCAAATGCCTACTACAGAATTAGAAACTCTAAAACAATATTTGGACTCTAATTTGCAAAAGGGATTCATTAGACCATCCCAGTCTCCTGCCTTGACTCCCACCTTCTTTGTACCCAAGAAGCCAGACCCCAGTGGGCCTAACAACAGTGGGAACCCCCCCACTAAGAGTGGTCCATAATTACAAGGCCTTAAACTCAGTCACAGTAAGAGACCATTATCCACTGCTGTTAATTCTAGACCTATTAGGTAGACTGCAGAAAGCAAGCACTTTTACGAGACTGCACCTCCACAATGCTTACAAGCTCATTAGGGTCAAAGAAAGGTACCTTTGACACCAGATATGGCACATTTGAATACACAGTCCTACCCTTCGGCCTCTGTAATGCGGGGCCTGTATTTTCCAGATTCATGAATCAGGTCTTCACAGATTTAATACATAAACTTGTAGTTATTTATCTGGTGACATTAGTCTACTCTGAGAATGAAGCTGAGCACACAAACCACATGCTCACAGTCCATCTCTTTGCCAAGCCAGAAAAATGCCCCTTTGACCTGTGACAACTAGACTTCTTGGGTTACCATATTTCCACAAAAGGTGTCAGAGCACGCACAGTCCTATCACGTGCGACAACCCAGGAGCAGACACAGCAAACAGTGGTTTGTAACAAATGGTGGTTTATCTACAATATCTACAATGCTATACAAGTATCACTAGGAACAATATACATACAGGTGCTACGAGCAGAATCCAACAAACAGCAAATACAGCAGGAAAGGGAAAAGAAAAGAAGACACACTAGCAGAGCCTCCCCTTTTTTACACAGGCTCTTAAAGAGACAACAGCCAAAGACCCTGCTGACTCATTCCCATCATTGCATCAGCTGGGCAGTTCTTAAATCATCACCTGGACACTCCTCCCATTTAAAGCTGAACAGCTGTTAACCCAAATGCTTTTATATACTCTTGATGCTTGCCTTCGTTTAAAGGCTTAGTTAACCTATCGGCTATATTGTTGTCAGTGGAACAATGCTGTAACTTTTATCAGTTTATCCTTTACAGCAGGGGTCCCCAACCCTCGGTCCGTGGACCAGTACCGGGCCACAACATGCCAGCAACCGGTCCGCACAAACAAAGCCCCATCCGCGGAATGCAGGCAGCACACAAAACCACGCACCCTCCGGTCCGCGGAAAAACATCTCTCCACAGAACTGGTCTCTGGTGCCCAAAAGGCTGGGGACCTCTGCTTTACAGCCTCCCTGACGTTACAATACTTTATATCTACATGTTTACTTCTGCTTCCAATACGTTCTCCCGTTGCCATTTTAATACATGCAACATTGTCTTCAAATACTGGTACAGCTCCTTATACATCGACATGTACATCCCTTAGCAATTGAACATACCAGGTTAACTGCCCAGAGTTTGCTGGGAATTGCTTGCTGGGAATTGCTACAAACTGTGAGTTGAAAAGAAGGGGGGAGGACCAAAGTAGCTAAGGCCCTACTGATTGGATACTTCATTGCATTTAAACTGCCCAGAGTTTGCTGGGAATTGCTTGCTTGGAATTGCTACAAACTGTGAGTTGAAAAGAAGGAGGGAGGAGGAAAGTAGCTGAGGCCCTGCTGATTGGACCTTCATTGCATTTAAACTGGCCAGAGCTTGCTGGGAATTGCTACAAACTTTGAGTTGAAAATGAGAAGGTGGGAGGAGGAAAGTAGCTGAGGCCCTGTGTCAACGCTGTTAATATAGGATATTATTGCTTTGACAAGATATGCAGAACTGTCTGGTATTTTTAGAGTTAATTCAGATGACAGAAAGGGAGGAGATTCATGAGGAAAGCCAGGGAAAGAAACGGAAGTAAATCTTTGGCCTCCAGCCTAATTGGAAGACGTAATTCATGACTGTAAAATAAGGGAGGGGTGTAGCAAGAAAAGAAAGACGCAAGCCAGAGAAATTCAGTTTCTGGCATCCGTCCATGTAAGTGCCAAGGTTATGTTTGCAATAAAAGATTCAAAGAGGAAAAATGCCTCATGTTTCTTTGAAAAGCAATCTTCCTTTGGAACCATAACACCCTGTTGATTGGAATCATATAACTAAAAATCATAAACAGCAGCGGTACATTCAGGGCAAGTGCGTCTGAGATTCCTTGTATCTAAGAATGTCTGGCTTAGTACAGTGCAACACTTAACTTTGCAGCTGTTTTTCGCAGTACCCTCTTCAAACCTGGAAACTGTCCTATCTGTAAACAAATCACTAGTCTACAAGGACAGATTATCTATCTAGGGTCTGTAATCTGTGCTCTTCAGGCAGAAATTAGGTGTCCAGTTCAGACCTTCTACTCTATTGAGCCTCCGCGCTATCAGCCCCCTCTACCACAAAGATCCTGCAGGAGAAGGGCAGTGTGGACAACTGTGGGATCTGGCAGGGTGAGAGCTGTGAACCATAAACACAAAGCTTTCGCTGTGTCCCTGCACAACAGATACAGTGCCCTTGCTGACCTTAATAGGGAAATTAAGGAGACAGGTAAAGGTATTTGTGATGATAACTCAAATAAGCAGGGGATCGTGGACCAAGATGAAGAACTTGTTTTCGACAGGGAGAAGTGCGAATCAGGTATTACACATGAGTCATGCAAGAACAGAAAGGCATCCCAAAAGAGAAGCCACCTTCTGGTTGGTGATTCAATTATAAGGGATGTAAATTTAGGAAAGGACACAAAGGTTTCAAAAGAGGTCAGATGTCTCCCAGGTGCTACTGCCAGTAGGGACAAGAAGCGTATTTCTAAAATAATCAAGAATGCCAGCAAGGACTGTGATGTGGAGGCTATTGTACATCTTGGCACTAACGATCTGTCCCAAAAAGATGTACTCTCTGTGCAGAACGATTTCCAGAGCTTGGGGCAGGAACTTAGCAAAATAGGCTGTAGGCTAACTTTTCAGAGGTTTTACCAGTGTATAAAGAGCAAAATGGAAAAGGCCAGCGTATAGCACAATTCAATATGTGGCTAAAGGAGTGGTGTAAAGGGGAAGGCTTTGGATATATTAGTCACGATATCAGTAGCTGGTCCAATGAAAAAATGTACAAAAGAGATGGTTTGCATCCATCAAAGAAAGGGACTGAGTTACTCGGCTATAAATTCACAGATTTTCTGGAGGAATATTTAAACTAAACAGCGGGGACAGTGAGTTAATTGATACAGAACATCCCTGTCCCCGGCAATCTAAAAACTATAGGGCTATCAGTGCATGTAACATAGATGTGTGTGTGGACAAGAATACCAACCTTGCTGTCAAGCAAAATCAAGCTTTCAATAACGAGTGCCACACAAAGTGCACTAACCAAATAGGTGGTAAGACAATAGGGGAACTCAGACACCACACAGGTTATGTAGAAAGTAAACACAGGGTCGGTCATAAAGGACTCAAATGTCTATACACCAATGCACAGAGTATGAACAGCAAACAGGGTGAACTAGAAATTCAGGTTAATGAGGGCAGATATGATATTGTTGCCATTACAGAAACATGGTGGGATGAAACCCACAAATGGAACACACAGCTAGAGGGATTTAAATTATTTAAAAGAAACAGACCAAATAAAAGAGGAGGTGGAGTTGCTCTCTATATAAGAAATAACTACATCTCTACAGAAATAGAGCACAACAATGATGAAAACTGTCTTGAATTCATTTGGGTCAATATAAAAGGGAGAAAAAATGACATTGCCATAGGTGTATACTATAGGCCACCCAACCAAACAGAGGAAATAGATGAACTTTTTGCTAGTCAGCTAACTAAGGTATGTAGGAAGCAAATCACAATAGTAATGGGGGACTTTAACTACCCTGACATCAACTGGGAGACAAACACTGCACCAAGTGGAAGATCAAACAGATTCCTGACAATCCTAGCAGACAACTTTGTCTCCCAAAAAGTAGAGAAGGGAACTAGGGGATTAGCCATTTTGGATCTAATTCTCACTAACAGAGATGAAATG
The DNA here is from genome assembly GCA_023970755.1 of Azemiops feae. Classification (NCBI taxonomy): domain Eukaryota; kingdom Metazoa; phylum Chordata; class Lepidosauria; order Squamata; family Viperidae; genus Azemiops; species Azemiops feae. The sequence continues at coordinate 15,197 of JALGBA010002917.1, read as the reverse complement.
ATAGAAGGTGTTGAAGCCACAGGAACCTTGGGAGGAAGTGATCATGCAATATTGGAATTCAACATTATGGAAGCACAAGCAATAGAACACAGTCAAACTAGAGTCTTGGATTTCAAGAGAGCTAATTTCAATAAACTTAGAGAGGGCTTGGGAAGGATTCCATGGATGAGAATCCTCCAGGGGAAAACAACTCAAGAAGCTTGGGAAATTTTGAAAAGCGAGATAATAGAAGCCCAGTCTAGCACAATACCAACAAAGAGGAAAAATAACAGCTCTCAAAAGAAACCAGCATGGCTGCATAAAGAACTCTGATAAATTGAAAGATAAAAAGGACAAGTATAGAAAGTGGAAAGAGGGGCACATAACTAAGTCAGAATATCAGCAAATAGCCCGAGCCTGCAAAGATAAAGTGAGGAAAGCTAAGGCTCATAATCAACTAAGACTTGCGACCAAAGTCAAAAATAACAAAAAAAAGTTCTTTCAACATGTAAAAAACAAGAAAAAAGTGAAGGAAATGATTGGTCCATTGGTGGGTGAAAGTGGCAAGAAGGTGACAAGCAATAGGGAGAAAGCAGAACTATTTAACTCGTTTTTTGCATCTGTCTTTACAGAAAGGGAAAAAACAGACCAACCTATCAAAAATAGTGCCATAAAAAACAGTATAGAAACACAAGTTAAGATAGGCAAGAAAGTGTTAAGTGAGCACCTGTCCAGCCTAGACGAGTTCAAATCACCAGGACCAGATGGATTACACCCCAAGGTTCTCAAGGAACTGGCAGATGTGACACCAAGCTGGCAGGAATAGCCAACACTCCAGAAGACAGGCTTAAGATACAGGAGGACCTGGACAGACTTGAACACTGGGCACTATCTAACAAAATGAAATTCAATGGTGAAAAAAGGTTCTACATTTAGGCAAGAAAAACCAAATGTACAGGTATATAGTATAGGGCAGGGCTTTTCAACCTTTTTACCGATTGTACCACTTTTAGGATATGGCAATATTCGAGTACCACCTAGCAAGGTGTCAAAAACTTGGTGACAAAAAAAAAACCTGTTCAAAGTTGCAATTGCACTGAAATGACTTATGACCATTTTTCACACTTATGACCATTGCAACAACAGGGTCTTGTGATTTATATTTGGATGCTTGGCAACTGATTCATATTTATGATGGTCACAGTATCCCAGGGTCATGTGATCCCCTTCTGCAACCTTTTGACAAGCAAAGTCAATGGCAGAGCTGCTGGTGGCCAAGTGCTAAGGCGGGACTTCCTTCCCTGCCTCCCTTTTTCTCATTCCCATCTCCTTCTGAAGGAAGAATTTGACCCCCCCCCCGCATATTTTCCCTCTCCACATATTGATCACACAAGAAAGGGCCGTCCAAGACAGAAATACACGTTCTGATCTGACTGATCTTAAAAGGCTACTTCCCTTTAACGATTCGCTACTGGCTAGAAGGAAAGTAATGAGCCCCACTGGCAGTTAATGGAGGAAAAAAAAATGTAAGTACTGTCTCCGCTAAGGCAGCCCCCCAATGCTCCATTCATAGTAAATCTGCAGCTCAAGAGATTCTCTCACTGTAATTCTTTGGCTGTGGCTGGCCTTCCTTCCCCACTACAATTGCTAGGCAGGGCTGCGTACCCCTGCCACTCATTAATATACACAATGGGTAAGCGTACCACAAGGTTTTGAATCCTGATAGGTTGTTATTTGCTCAATATTAGTAACTGTGAGAGGGACCTCGGAGTCCTAGTGGACAATCACTTAAATATGAGCCAGCAGTGTGCTGCAGCTGCCAAAAAAGCCAACACAGTGCTGGGTTGCATTAACAGAAGGATAGAATCAAGATCACGTAAGTATTAATACCACTTTACAATGCCCTTGGTACTGCCACACTTGGATATGGCATTCAGTTTTGGTCACTACGTGTTAAAAATGCTGATACTCTGGAAAGAGTACGAGAAGAGCAACAAAGATGATTAGGGGACTGGAGCTAAAACATATAAGGAACGGTTGCTGGAATTGGGTATGTCTAGTTTAATGAAGAGAAGGACGAGGGGGGACATGATAGCAGTGTTCCAATATCTCAGGGGCTGCCACAAAGAAGAGGGAGTCAAGCTATTCTCCAAAGCGCCTGAAGGCAGGACAAGAAGCAACGGATGGAAACTAATCAAGGAAAGAAGCAACCTAGAACTAAGGAGAAACTTCCTGACAGTTAGAACAATTAACCAATGGAACAACCTGCCTCCAGAAGCGGTGAATGCTCCAACACTGGAGGTTTTTAAGAAGAGACTGGACAGCCATTTGTCCGAAATGGTGTAGGGTTTCCTGCCTGAGCAGGGGGTTGGACTTGATGACCTCCAAGGTCCCTTCCAACTTTATTATTATTATTATTATTATTATTATTATTATTATTATTATTATTATTATTATTATTATTATTATTATTATTATTATTATTATTATATTATTATTATTGTTATCATTATTATTATCTCAGAACATGCCTCGGACAATGCTATGAATTCAGCTTCAGCAGTTGACAGTGCTACTGAAGGTTGTTTTCTGGATTTCCATCCAATTACAGTGCCGACAAACAATATCACAAACCCTGAGTTTGATTTTCTGTCCCTCATATCATTTGCCCAGTCACTATCTACATAGCATTGTAATGATAAGTCACCAGATGGCCTTATCCTCAATCCTAGGTCCATTGTTCCTTTTAAATATCTTAATATTCTTTAAATCCCCAACCAGTGTTTTGTTGTTTGGGTGCTGAAGTGTGCTGACTCAAAATGCTAACCGCACTGGTTATATCTGGCCTTGACTACTGGGATAAATACAATAAGCTACCTATAGCTGATTGGTACACTTCTTGGTCACATTCTGTGTCATTTTCTGTTTCTACATCATTCTGGAAGCTTGGTGTCATAGGAGTTAATACACTGTTACATCCTAGCATATCATACTTTTCTAACAGCCGTTTTATTTTCTTTGTTTGGCTTAACACGTATCCTCCCTGTTGTGGTTTTCTTATCTCCACACCTAAGTAATTCCTTATTTCTCCTAGGCTTTTTAATTGGAACTTCTTTTCCAGTTGCCTGGCAAAGGAGTAAACCTGGGAGCGGTTCTTAGCAATAAAACAAAGGTCATCAACAAACGCTAACAGCAAACACTCTGCACCCTTATACTGTGCAGTGTATAAACATGGATCTGCCTTGCTGCTTCTAAATCCTAACCTTCTGAGAGCAGCATCAAAGCACTGATTCCAGTTTCTTGCTGACTGTTTCAACCCATATATGGCTTTAATTTATGTACATATCCAGGGTGCTTAGTTTCATAACCTGGGGCTTGTGCCGTATATATGTCTTCTTCTAACTCTGCATTTAAATATGCAGTGGTGATATCAAAATGATATATGGTATAACTGCGTGCAGCTGCTAAAGCCAATGCTAGCCTTATGGTCTCACCTCTTTTTTTTCCTTATTGATTTTTTTAAAACATAAATCACTTAATAGTTGGTAAACAGTGTGTTTGCTGGGTTTACATTTGTAAAGAAAAATCATTAACAATTGGTTTCTATAATCCATAATCCACATAGTACATTTAGTTGATTTCCCCTTTTCCTCAAAATGTCTTCTTTGCCAACCTTGAATTAATACAGTTCTTATTATTTTGATAAATAACAGTTACATATATGATTTTTCCCCAATATTCCTAGAAATAATGATCACATCAATATAATATTTCTTTTCTATCTAATCATTCTGGTTGCCTCATCTTATATCCTGTTACAGTCCTTATTTAGATTTGTTAGCTAGCCTTATGGTCTCACCTCTTACTGTTGGTGCAAACGCTTCGTCATAATGAACATTTTTTCTCTGCGTAAATCCCTGCGCAACTAACCGTGCCTTGTGCTGCAGTTCATTGTTGTGTAAAACCTTCTTTTCATATACCCATTTACACCCCACAGCCTTTTGTCCTTCTGGTAATCTCATGGGGGTAAAAACCTGATGCACATTCATAGACTCCATTTCTCTGTCCACAGCTTCCTTCCATTTGTCCTGTTCTGCCTTAGGCAGTGACAACATCTCTTGGTAATTACGGGGTTCATACCTAACACTACACACTCTAACCCCACTTGCAGAGAACCGATCAGGAGGTACACCTTTATTGCTACGTTCAGACCTCCTCGGTATCATCTGTTCCTGTGATTCTGTGACCTCTCTCTTTATCTCAGGTCTATCCTCTTCTATTTCTACTATTTCTGACCTGCTGTCCTGTTCCCCCTTCATTGAGCTTTGTGTAGCTTCTCCTTCCTGAGAACTAGTGCTGCGCGTTGGCATGAACACCTCAGTGTTCGCATGCACCCTGTCCCAATTATTCTGTTCTGCAAAACTAGCGGACCATGAAATTACTACCTTTTTTGTTCCATCTGTGAATCTACAACCTTTGGAACCTGGCTCATATCCAACAAACCTAAGTTTCTTGGGCTTTTTCTGTCCCTTTCTTCTGGTGCCTTTGGGAATATGCACCCAGGCATAACTGCCAAATGTCCTTAGGTGAGCCAATGAAGGTTTCCTTCCATATAACAGGTAATATGGAGTTTCGTTTATGGCAACACTCCATACCCTGTTTATCAAATAGTTGGCTGTTTTCATGGCTTCCCCCCAGTACAATCTACTCATTCTTGCATCTGCTAGCAGTGAGTCTTTCATGGTTTGCAATAACGCCATTCCTTCTTTCAGCCACTCCATTTTCTGCTGGCGAGTACAGATTCGTACGTCTATGCCTTATGCCTAAGTTCCTCAGCCACCTTTGGAAATTGTCAGACATGAACTCTGTTCCCCTGTCTGTTTGCAGCTGGCATACTTTACGGCCATATCTTCGCTCTACAAAGTTCACCCATTGCCTGAACTGTTGTAATACCTCTGTCTTGCTTTTTAACAGATAGCAAAACCCGTATCTAGTATAATCATCCACTATGACTAGTGCATACCTAGCTCCTCCTAGAGAGGGTGCCATAGGGCCAATTAAATCTGCCTGCACTAACTGCAAAACTCTGTTTGTTTGCCTTGAGCTTTTCTTACTCACAGGATACACCCTGGACTTTGACTCTTTACAAACAGCACAATCTAAGTAAGTATTGCATTCCTTAATGTTTAGTCCCTCAGCTAGGTCTGGCATCTTTTGCAGCACTCTGAAACTTGCATGACCTAACCTCCTGTGTAGTAAATGTACACAATTATCATGCTTGGGAGTGTTTGTAAGTGTTCGTGCACAACCATTCTTTTGCTTCCCTAGTACGTATAAATTATCCTGCTTAACACCTCATGCACAAATCCTACCACCTTTCCTGATGGTATATTGTCCTTTAGCAAACAGTATTTCATACCCCTTATTATCCAAACTTGAAATACTTAAACAAATTATGATCTACGTCTGGTACATACAATACATTGTCCAATATTTCCCCAATATCAGGTACATAAACTTTACCTTCCCCTTTAACAGCAGACCGTTGTCCATTAGCCAAACTAATAAACGTTTGCTTAGCTGGTCTCAAGCTAGAAAACGTTTGTGGGTCATTTACAATATGCTGACTCGCCGCACTGTCCAACAACCAAGTGTTTCTAGTGTTCTCAGTCAATGTTGTTGCCAGGGAAAATAATGAACCATCCTTCGTCGGCTGCGTAGCTCTACGACCTTGTCTCGCTGCTCTTCCGTTTCTCCTCTCAGGGCAACGTCTCTGGAGATGCTCTGTAGAACCACACGTGAAGCAGCGTTTCACTGTGCAAACGTTCTCAGCTACTCTGCTAGCACCTTGGGACATTGCAGTTTTAGACCTGGGCTGTGCGTTGTCGCCACCCCTTCTCTGCTGCCTCTCCAGCCGTTTCTGTTCCTCCTCCAGCAACTGGCCAGTCAAATAACTCATGGTTAAGTCCCTCTCTTGCATAAACTCTAAACTAGTCACTAGAACGTCCCATGAATTGTCCAATGAACTGAGCACCACATACACCTTGTGTGCCTCAGTAAAAGTCATTCCTCTTACTTCTAGCTCTAGGAATGTCTTTCTCATGGACTGCAAATGCGTAGACATGTTCTCTCCCGGTCTCAGTTGGGCCTTATACAGCTTCCTTGTCAGCATTACTGATGGACCCCCAGAAGGTCCAAATCTTCCTAGGCTTTGGTAACTTCTACAGGAAGTTTATACCAGGTTTTGCTCATAAAGCCAAGCCACTGACCCAACTGAAAGGAGTTAAATCTCCTTGGACTTCTACACAGCAATAAGTATTAAAGCAGTTAAAGCAACGTTTTGCTTGCCAGCCCCTCCTTCAGCACCCAGAAAAATAAAAATTTATTGTTCACAGAGATGCCTCAGATGTAACCATTGGGGCTGTTCTTTTACAAGAGGGGGAGGGAGAAAACAGCCTTCTGCCATACGCCTTCTTTCCCAGAGCCCTGACTGCCCCAGAATGCAATTATGACATCTTTAATAAGGAACTACTTGCCATTAAATCAACATTCCAACACTGGAGACACTTCCTGGAAGACGCACATTTTCCTATAGAGCTCAACACTGACCACAAGAATCTACACACCCTGCAACAAACCAAGCCACTTTCACCCAGACAAATCAGATGGAGCCAATTATTCTCACATTTTGATTTTTACATTAAATACGATCCAGGCATCAAGAACCTGGTGCCAGATGCACTCTCTTGCAAGCCAGAATATTGCCTTGTTCAACAGCCTACAGCACCAACAACAATCCTACAACCTTCCAATTACCAGCTACACCAATTACCACCAACCAGTGAGAGGTTGCGAGCTGCCCAACTGCACTAGGACTTAATCACCAGGATAAAGAATCAGCAACAACTAGATCGCTTCTCACGGGCCAGGATAGATGACCTCAAGGAAACCCCAACTGGTGCTTTAACCCCGTTTGTGATGGACAGAGGTGCCCTAAAACACAGAGGCAGAATAGTAGTCCCCCCCCCCAATGCAGGGAAGAGGTACTGCAACTTTGCCATAGTAATCAAATGACAGGGCATGGAGGCATGTTCAAAACCCTGCACAGAACCTTAAGAGACTTTTGGTGGCCTAGATGGCTGCAGACATCAGGGAATATGTGGCCTCTTGCCACATGTGCAGGAGGGACAAACCCCTCCATCAGAAACCTGGAGGACTTTTGCAACTGCTACCTATGCCCCCCCCCCCCCCCTTGGCATAAGGTGTCTCTGGATTTCATTACTGATTTACCCTCTGTCCAAGGCTTCACTACCATTCTAGTAGTGGTAGATCTTTTCACCAAGATGGCCCATTTCATACCCTGTAAGGGATTGCCCAATGCCAAAGACACAGCCCAACTTTTTCTAGACCACATCTATCGCTACCATGGCATGGTCTCAGCACTCATGTCAGATAGAGGCGCCCAATTCCAATCTAGATTTTGGAAAGCACTTTTCTAGCTACTAAATGTCAAGGTCAATCTCTCCTCAGCTCACCAGCTCCTCTAACAGTATTTGAGGTGCTACTGCACCTACAGCCAATACAATTGGCCATTGTTACTGCCACTCGCAGAATTTTCTTACAACAATTTGCTGCACTCATCGACTTCAATGACACCATTTCAAGCCATGTATGGCACACACCCTAAAGTGTTGCCAGACTACCCTGTGCTTGACTCAACTGTCCCAGGGGCATTTGACTTCTTACAGGAGCAACCTGCAGTCCAACATCTTTTGAAACAGCAACTTGACCAACCGAAACAGGCTTACAAGAAGGTAGCAGATGCCATCGGCAGGAGGGCCCACCCAAAGCAGTAGGAGACAAGGGTTGGCTCTCCACCAAGTTCTTAGCCACTTCAAGACCTTCCAAGAAGCTAGACGCTAAATTTGTGGGCCCATTCAAAGTTCTCTGACAAATCAACCCTGTAGCTTTCCACCTCCAATTACCCCCTTCAATGAAGGTGCATCCAGTATTTCACTGAGAATTACTTTCCAAAGGGGCTCCTCCAAGCACAATACGATCCCAGCACCACCCTCCACCATCAGTCATACCATGTTTCCCCAAAAATAAGACTGGGTCTTTTTTTTTTGCCTCCAAAAGAAGCACATCTTATTTTCGGGGGATGTCTCACTCACCTCCGGCACCAACAGCCCCACCCAGGCAGTCGACTTCTTCTGCGGCCGAAGGAGCAGCTTCATTCTGCAGCTGCATTCCAGCCTGCATTTTGTAATCAGGCCTTTCCGTAAGGCCTATGCAGCCGAGTACCGAGCTATGGATTCAATCCATAGCTCGGTCCTCGGCTGAAGAGGTCTTGTAGAACCGAGCTATGGATTGAATCCATAGCTCAGTTCTTGGCTGCACAGGCCTTCCAGAAAGGCCTGTGACTGAGAAATGCAGGCCTGGCTGCAGAAGATGCCTCAGAAGAAGTGGGCCTGCGAGGAGAGCCTGGGCTGCAAGGTAAGTGGGTGCGGGGTGTGTGGGGCAGATCCACACCCCTACCCCCGCCCTAGCTTGATTTTTAAGTCTGTGCCTCACCTTACTTTCGGGGAAACACGGTAGTAGAAGGAAAACCAGAATATAAGGTGGAAGAAATCCTAGTCTCTAGGACACAGGTCGGCAGCCTGGGGCTCCGGAGCCGCATGCAGCTCTTTCAGCCGTCTCCTGCGGCTCCCAGTCCATGTGCAGTTCCAAAAAAAAAAATGTGACTCAAAAAGTTCAACCAATCAATTCAAACTTCTCACACAAAAAAAAAAAACTTGTGAAGTTTGAATTGATTGGTTGAACTTCTTTGGTTTGTGGGACTGCCCACAAGCTGTTTGTGGGACTGCCCACAAACCTCCTCTCTTCTTCAGACTGCACGGACTGCTGGAAAGGTGAGTGGGCCCTTTTCTCCGGGGACTTGCAGTAGGCCAGGAGAAGGGAGCGAGCGCCCGGCCACTCCGCCACACAAAGATGCCCAGCCCGGGAGAGAGCGCCGGGGGTGGTGACGGCGCCTCCTCCTCCTCCAAAGGGGCACCTCCCAGCTCCGAGGTGCGGAGGCAAGGCGCTCCGCTTTGCCCGATGCTTACTTTCAGTTTCCAAAGCGGCCTCGGCGTCACCTGGCCGGCACGCTTGCTCAGGAGGAGCTCAGCCTGGATCGGCTGGTGGGCAGGTCGCATGTCCTCCTGGCTGGCTGCTCTTCTCCGGCTGCCCCGCTGCCCCAGTTGGCATGCTTGCAGATTCCCGATAGATAGATAGATAGATAGATAGATAGATAGATAGATAGATAGATAGATAGATGATAGATAGATAGATAGATAGATAGATAGATAGATAGATAGATAGATAGATAGATAGATAGATAGATAGATAGATAGATAGATAGATAGATAGATAGATAGATGATAGATAGAAAAGGCCGATTTTAAAGGTTGTCCAGCTAGAAGGGAGGAAAGAAGCTGGGCTGGAGCGCCCTGGAAAGGCGAGCAGGCAGCGCTTCTGCACGGGCTGGTTGGGCTTTCGGCAGGTTTCGCCTGCAATTAAGGCAGGGCGAGGTTTTTGGCTTGGAGGCTGAGGGGGGAGCTGCTTGTGGGGGGCACATGTCTGCCCACATAAGTGCGAATGTGTTTCTTTTGCAGGGAGGCTGCTTTGCTGAAGGTTATATCTTCCTTCCTCTTCCTTCCTTCCTGTTTTTTCTTTCTCTTTTTTCCTTCCTTCCTTCCTTCCCATATTCTTCCTGCCTTTCTTCTTCCTTTCTTGTCTTCCTTCCCTCCCTTTTTCTTTTTTTCTTTCTTTCTTTCCTTTCTTTCTTTCACTTTCTTTCTTTCTCTCTCTCTCTCTCAATAAGCAAACAATCTGGGCTCTGACTGGCTGCTCCGTGCTTCCTCCTCCTCCTCCGCCCCCACACAAGTAAACTGCATGCAAAAATCCCACAAGATCTACCAGCAGTGTTTTCGCTCCTAAGTCAGCCTATGTCTGTGCACACGCACAGACTTAAACGGAGGCTTCCAAACCTGACGCATACACATGTGGATGTCTGCAACCGGTCGTTGCAAAAAATAGGGAAAAAAGGGGGAAAAGTGGGCGTGACTATTTAAAGACCCCCACTTTTCCTTTCCTTCCTCCTCTTTGGCAGTGTTGACTTCTGCTCCTCCAATCCTGGCTGCTCCTCGCGGTCCGTGCCTGCCACGGCGATTTCTGAGAGCGGGGAGCAGCTGCCTGCTGGGCAAGCCCAGAAAGCTTTCTTCCTCTCCCCGATCTTGCCTTTCTTGCTCGCCCTCTGATCTAGGCGTCTGCTGGGTTTCCTCAACCTCCCCGTTTTATTTTAATCCCACCACCGCCTCCCTCTTTCTCAAAGTTGACATTCCGGGGACTCGGACCTCGCTTCGCTCCCGGAGTCACTTGGCGAAGCTTGAAGGAGAGGCCGCCTGCTCCCACCTCCCACGGAGCAGAACTGCTGCTTCCTTGCCCTCCCAGCGAAAGAACCCCAGAGAGCTGGAAGACGTCCTTTCTCCCACTTTCCGCTTCTCATCCTCTTTTCCGAGCACCCCTCCCAGAGCGAGCCAGAAGCCTCAACTCTGGCCTCCCGCAGCAGGCTGAGATAGGCGAGCCCAAGCGGCCGTCTGCTGCCGCCTCGGAAGATTTGCCGCAGCAGCTCTTTCTCCCCGTCGGCCTCCTCCTCCGCTCCCTCGGAACCTTCGTGCCAAAAGGCGGAAAGAAGAAAGTCCCAGAGAGGGAGAGCGCGGGGCGGGGGGAGAACAGTCTTTTCCGAGGGGAGGAGAAGCCAGGACGGCAGAGCCGTCCATACCAGAGCTGGACGGGGGCAGGGCCGGTGCATGTCTCGCCTTAGGCTCCACTCTTCAATCAAGCCCCCTGTTCTGCGTGCGCGCATGCGCGCACACATTATGCAGCTCCCAGTTTTTTTTGTGTGTGAGGGAAACGGGTCCAAGTGGCTCTTTCAGTGTTTCAGGTTGCCGACCCCTGCTCTAGGAAAAGAGGCAAAGGCATCCAGTACTTGATTCATTGGAAAGGCTACACTGTTTCAGATCACTCCTGGGAAAACGCACAGTATGATCATGCCCCTGATTTAGTTTGTCAGTTTCACCAGTGCTTCCCCAACAAGCCACAGCCAACCAAGCTACCAGCCTTCTGCCCAGTTTCGCCTGAGGAACCTGTCAAGGAAGAGATTAACCAGACCCTCTGCATTCCTCTGGGGGGAGGAGGAACACTCGCCTATGATGGGCCTTCCACATCTGGCCTTCACTTCCTGGAAAGGGGAGGGGAGGAACCCTTGAACAATGTTTGTGTGTTACAGCAACCACCACCTTGCTCATCAGCTCCTTCAGAGGAGGGGGAGGAGGATTCCTTTGAGACTGCCTCTCTTACACCCTTGCCAAGTTGCCATGAGAACTCGGACTTCGAAGACACAATGCAGGAGGGGGAAAGCAGCATAGAAGAATCCATGGAAGAGGAGGGGGGCCAAGATGGAGGGATGGGTGATGTAGGAGATGAGCAGACTGAGCCCAAAGGAGTGGTCAAACGCGTCATCAGTCATGAGTCCCTTCGTACCCACAAGAGATCTAAGTCTCTTATCTCCTGCTAATTTCCCTTGGCCGTTAGTAGCTCAGATTCTTGTAGAGAGCTCAAGCTTACAATAAATCTTTGTACCCATTTGGGAGACAGCAGACATGCAGAAGCAGGGCTCTACAGAATAATCTAATTAAAAGCCTAAAAAAAACCCTAAACATGCACAGAATTGCAACCAGAGGAAAAAAGTAAATGGAGGAAAAGAATGGCCTTGGAGAGAAACTTGGAAATCAAACGTTTATTTGGATGCAAAATTTATTCTGGTGAGTTCTGCTATGTAGCGTGTTCAGACTGCAGTTCCTTTGTTCCTTTGTTCTCCTGATGACATTGAGAAAATACCAGCACTGAGAATTTTTTCAGCATTGAGAAAAAATTCTTTATTTGACTTTTCTTCAATATTGACTGCAGTTCTTTTTACTATTAACAGAGCATACTTACACAGACATAATTGCAAAATGAATTAGATACAGATCTGTTTGCATGACTGTTTTTCTTTCTCTCTCTGCATATTTATAAGGATTTATAAGGATTACAGTCTTTACTGACTAAATAATCATGAATGAATACAATTATTTACATATATTTAATGATCCTGAGAAAACTGAGTGATCATTTTAAAAAGTTGTTTACAACTATTGTAAAGTTTTACTGCTGGATTATAAATTTTTATTGCCTAGAATGGTAAACGTTTATTGCCCTGAACAGCAATTATCATTCTACCTTCTTTTGTGGATTACAAATCGAGACTGCAATATTTTTTTACAATATTTTTAAATACTTTTAAATATTTTGTGGATTTTTGTGGACTACCTTGTACTATCTTTTTATACCATATATATATGTATGTATGTATGTATGTATGTATGATCTTTTTTTTACACTAACAAGCTGGCATTTCATTTTTTTTTACTCTCAGCTGAGATACTATTTTTTTCTTTTAAGCTGAGATTTTGTTTTACTTTCCAAATTTTATTCATCTGTCATTTTGAAATTTACCTTTCAAACGGACAGGAAGTTGTGCCTTTCATTTCGTAATCACCTTCAAGGACTATTAATCTTTTCTAAGTCAAGTTAAAAGAGGCTCTCTTTAGTCACAGCCTGCTACACCTTTTTGAAGACCTGCACCATTTTAGGGATTTCTTTAGTGTTTAACAACAACAAGTTAGAAGGCTGCTAAGGCAAACCAAAATAAGGAAGAGCAAAAAAAAAAGCTGTCGGAGAAACAAAGACTGAAATGTGTGATTTTAGTTTATTATTGTAGTAACTTGTAGCTTGGTCTTCTTCGCTGTGGGTGGCTAAAATTTTCTGATCCTGATCAAAGAGGGAGTCAAGATGGAGGAGCAAATTATTAGTGCTATACTTGAAAGGTCTCTAAATAAAATCCACCAATTTGTTGACCAGCTGTGCTCCAAGGATGATTAAAAAAACCCTCTCAAATTACTTTAGAGATGCAAACATGTGCATAAAGATACCAAACTACCGAGGCAACTTCACAAGTAGCTGAAAGTGCAGAGGAGTTCATTGCAAATTTGGAATACAAACCTGACATTAACTTTTATTATGATGGTTTAAATATAAATCTCTCAACACAACTGAAAGAAGAGTGTCAAGAAAATTGGCAACTTTTAAAAAGACAAATTTGGGACTTTTTCTTTAAGGACATTAACAAGGTTGAGAAATCCGTGGTAAAAAGGGAAGCTTATAACTACTTGATAAAACTTTCCAGAGAAGAAAAAGATGTTATTCCATGAAGACAAGCTGGAAGGAGTGACTTAAACTTAATGAGTTAACTGGATCTAGGATGGCTTTTTGTTTGATTTGTAATTGAAAGTCTTAATCCAAAATTTGAAAATGTAATTTCTTTATATAATGTTTAAGTAATTTTTAAAGTATGCAAAATGTTATTGAAAATGTATTTGAGAGTACTTGTGCTAAGAGAAAGTTAAAGAAAATGATGTACTAGTTTAAAGAAAAAGTTTGTTTTTTAAAAGGGATGTTTATAAAAGAAAAAAACACCATTATATTATTATATAACGGTAGTTTGGAGGGTGGGAGCTAAATTTAATAGTGAAGTTCAAATCCTGTATGTTAAGAAGTTAAAGAAAAAGATGCATCAGAAAGTTTTGATTCTAGAAAAGTGTTTAAAGAAAGTTTAGCATCTTTTTTAAAAAAAAGGGGGTAAAAAAAAGAGTATTTTTCCCCATAAGGTCAAAGAATTTGAAAAAATATAGTTGACTTTGTTAATAAAAATGCTGATAGTTCACAAAGATTATTAGGTGCAAATAGAAATATTTCCACAGCAAGGAAGATAAAACAGGAATAGTTAAATTGATCATTTTATTCAAAGAGGAGAATATATTTGAGTATGTTTTTCATTTGGAACTACTTCTGGATTTTGTGCTTGTGATGAAAAAAAAATGAAACTTTGACTTTGGTTTTGTCGATTAGACAGATTTGTCATTATAGAAATGGCTAGTTATATATTAATGTGTAAAAGCAAAAAGTTGAGGCTGGAGTGTTTTTATCTTCTACTGTGCTAAAAAGAGTCGGAAGTCAACGCCTTTTTTTTCTTTTTTCCCTTGTACCTCACACCTTCTTTTCCCCTCTCCTTTTCCTTCCCTTAATTTCCTATTTCTATTTTTCTTTGTATTTTATATATTAAATAAAAACTTTGTAAAGCACATTGTACCTGAAAATTCCAGCAGCGGCCAGGCAACCAAAGGGCAAGAAAGCAGGGAACAAAAGGATAAGTACAAAACACTTGTGGACAGGGAGGAAAGGGATGAACTTTCAAGGCAGGGAATAGAGGTTTCAGAGCAAAGCATCTCCTAGAACAGGGCTTTTCAACCTTTTCACCCATTGTACCACTTTTAGGATAAGGCAACATCCGAGTACCACCACTCGCCCAGCAAGGTGTCAAAAACCTGACCCCCCCCCCCAAAAGGAAAAAAATGATAAAGTACAGGTAGTCCTCGACTTACAACAATCTGCTTAGTGACTGTTCGAAGTTACAATAGCACTGAAAAAAGTGACTTATGACCATTTTTCACACTTATGACTGTTGCAGCATCCCCAGGGTCATGTGATTTACATTCGGTTGCTTGGCAACTGATTCATAGTTATGACATTCACAGTGTCCCAGGGTCATGTGATCATCTTTTGCAACTTTTTGACAAACAAAGTCAATGGCGGGGGAGGGCAGCTCATCACTCAGGTTGCAGGATGGGGGGAATCCATGGGTCTCTGGTGGAGGGGGGGTGGGACTGGGGTGGGTGCCCTCCTTCCCACCCTCTCTCCCATTGTCCCTTCCTTCTTTCCTTCCTTTCTTCCCTCCTTCTTTGTCCCTTCCTCCTTCCCTCCCTCCCTTCCATTGTCCATCCCTCCCTCCCTCAGGTTTCAGGGTGCCTGTGGGGGGGGGAATCCATGGGTCTCTGGTGGAGGGGGGGTGGGACTGGGGTGGGTGCCCTCCTTCCCACCCTCTCTCCCATTGTCCATTCCTTCCTTCCTTCCTTCTTTCCTTCCCTCTTTGTCCCTTCCTCCTTCCCTCCCTCCCTTCCATTGTCCATCCCTCCCTCCCTCAGGTTGCAGGGTGCCTGTGGGGGGGGGATCCATGG